>CAUYRH010103908.1:0-45326 GCA_963574655.1 Perodicticus potto
TTGTGGCGGGTGCCTGCGGTACCAGCTACTTGGGAGGTGGAGGCAAGAGACTTGCTTGAGCCCAGGAATTGGAGGTTGCTGTGAGCTGTGATGCCATGGCACTCTATCCAGGGTGACAGCTTGAGGCTCTGTCTCAAAAAAAAAAAAAAAAAAAAAAAAAGAATTAATCTCCTAAATCAATCCGTCTAAGCTACTCACGATAGGCATTTTTAGGGTGGGACTTAAATTTACAAAGTGTAAGAACGGGAGACAGGGGTGAAGGTCAGGCAGGACCTACGCTGACCTGACCAGAGGTGTCCCGTCCGCCCCAGCCTGGCTGACTCCATCTTATTCTCACTACACGTGCTTCCCTTTTATCTTCCATCCCTCATTCCTTCACTCTCTTGACATTTCCTGGACTTCTTCTCTATGCCAGGCACTTCCGGGCACTGTAACATTGTGGCGAATAAAATAGATATAGTCTCACTGGGCACTGAATTTACAGTCCAGATGGGAAGACAGGAATTAAGTGACTCAGTGTGAAGTGATAAATTGTATTAGGCACTAACAAGAATATTACATGGTACTGCAGGAAAGCTCAGCTCGGGGCCTATTTTAGATGGGTGGTGAGAGGAGAATTTTCAGTGGTGTGAACAATTAAACTGAAATATAGATAATGAGAAATTGGGGTAGGTGAAGAGTGAGTGTTTCAGCTTGGAGCCCATAGCTCAGTGGTTAGGGCGCCAGCCACTGCATCAGGACTGGCAGGTTCGAATCCAGCTCGAGCCTGCTAAACAACAATGATAACTACAACCAAAAGACAGCCGGGCATGTGGTGGGCGCCCGTAGGCCCAACTACTTGGGAGGCTAAGGCTAGAGAATCACTTAAGCCTGAGAGTTTGAGGATGCTATGAGCTGTGACACCACGGCACTCTAGCCAGAGTGATAGCTTGAGACTCTGTCTCCAAAAAACAAAAAAAAGTGAGTGTTTCAAATCGTGAACAACATGTATGAAGATCCAGATATGAGAGAAAGTCTGACTTATCCCAGGACTTGAAAGTAGTTTTTTTTTTTTAAGAGACAGAGTCTCACTTTGTTGCCCTCAGTAGAGTGCTGTGGTGTCACAGCTCACAGCAACCTTCAGCTCTTGGGCTTAGGTGATTCTCTTGCCTCAGCCTCCCAAGTAGCTGGGACTACAGGCACCCGCCACAATGCCCGGCTATTTTTGTTGTTGTTCTTGCAGTTCGGCCAGGGCTGGGTTTGAACCCTCCACCCTTGGTATGTGGGGCTGGCGCCCTACTCACTGAGCCATAGGCGCCCCCCGAAAGTAGCTATTTTTGTTTACAGTTCAGAGAAGGGGAGAAGATTCGAAGACCCAGAGACCAACCAGATCATACAGGGATGTCTCTGATTTGATATCAAAATATATTCAACATTTAACTGAAACCTAATTAGTTGTCCCCCGCCTTTCAGCAGGTGATTAGGGCAAATCTATGAAAAATTCCACATCATAACATAGAGTTCCCCCTTGTTTGAAGGACTGATTCAAGCAGTAATTGGTCATAACACTCGTCAGCTCTTAAAGCAGCGACTTCCTTTTCCATTTGGAAGGAATCAGCTTCCTTACTAGGCACACAGGCTGGACATGACCTGGCCCAGGTCCCTCTGTGACCGTCCTCTCCCCACTCACTCACCATGCACCTGCCACCCCTGCTCTTGCTGGACACGGCACATAACCACGGCCTCAAGTGACTTTGGAGGTAACTGTCCTGGACGCTTCCTCAGGAACTCAGGCTCACTGTTCTGACAGCTTCTTACCACAAGAAAAATCTATTTTGCCATGATCCCAGGAATTCTCAGAGGTTCCCACAACTCCTGTGGAAACACAGTCTGAAAGAGCAGGGTTAACACCCTGTGGGCAACCCTCAACCAGCAGCGGTGGGAAGTCAGCAGAAAAGTGCTAAGTGCTTCTGCCTTTTACCCTTCAGGTGGGCACTGCAGGCCTGCGCAGGCTTCTCAGGAGGTGCCAGCAGAACAGAACCCCCTTAGCAATGACACTGTAATTCTTTCCATTTACTTTTCTTTCTGTCAGCCTTTCCACGGTCTTTTGCTTGCTCCTTGGGAATCGCCTCCAACAAGTTGCTTGAGTCTAAGCCCGGGCTACAGTCATGGCTTTTAAGGGGAATCAAGGGTATGACCCTGATCCTTTTGTTTTGGAAACCTTCTGTGTTTGTTCCCCTTTTGGCCCTCTGTGATTTGCCTAGAACCTTCTTTCTCTTTTGTGATCTTTGCGTGGAGACACCTCATCAGTGGGTTTTGGTGTCAGTATTCTCTCTTGGGAAGAGCTTTTCCTCTAATTAAGTGGTATCTCCAGCTGATTATCTTTTTTTCTTGCATAACTCCTAGTAGGTTTATCATATCCGATTACTTTTGAAATGCCCCTATTTATTTTCTTATTACTTTATTTGATTATACATTTATTTGTGCTTAGAATATAAGCTCCAGGAGAGCAGAATCTACTGTATTATTAAGAATAATGTTCACAAAGGCTAGAACAATGACTGGCATGTAATAATTATGCAATAAATATGTGTTGAAGAAACTAACACAGGAAATTCTATGTGTTTTGAATGTGAGAAAATAAAGCTTAGAATGTAACACTTTTCTACTAAGGCCATGCATTTGAAACAATCTCCTAAGGTGATCCCACTATGGAGAAGGTGCAAGTGAAGTTTCTATCAAGCAAATGAAAACAGAACAGAAAACAATCTGAATTTTTAAATGGAGACTTCTTTTACTGACAACTTTCCACTTAATTTTACTAAGATGTCTTGACTGGATAGTGATTCTTCTTGTGAGAGAGAGTGTGGACTCTGGGGAGGAATAGGGAGGCTTTGGGCTTATATATCTTGATTTGGATTGTGATCACGTGGGTGCATACATATGTAAAAATGTACTGAGTATATTTGAGGTTTGTGTGCTTCACTGTATGTAAGTAAAAAACCCATCTTAACCTAGTTTGGTTCTCAGGGAGCAAAAACATGGGTCAACTTCACAAGTTTTAAAAACCTAAAGGCCTCTTTCATGTCAAATTAACTTTTTAGGTACTCCATCAAATCTTAATTTTTGAAATCCGAGGTGCGTTGATAAGGAATAGATCAGAACATTTTTATCTGTGTTAAATACTCTTCATTAATACAGTGAAAGACCAATCTATGCTGTGTGCATTCTAGAAGAGGGGAAGTCTTTCTTCCTTAAGAATATATATATTTTTTGAAAATATAACTTTTATTACTGGAGGTTGACTATTAATTTGAAATACTTTATCAGATTTCATGGAAATGATATTCTATCTTAAAGTCCTTTGTATTGGTTGTTGGAAGAAGTATAAAGGGCTATGTGGAGCATTTCCAGTTTTGTTAAATTTGCATTTGCCTGTTCTTTCCATTTGGTCTCATGTTAAATTATACTGCTAAATAACAGCAATTTAAGTGTAGCTTCTAAATCGAAGTCTAATGTCTTTTAATATCTTAATGAGGACTTAAGTGTTTTATAAACAGCAATTAATGTCCTTTGTGGCGTAGTGGTGACCCTCACGTTATATAAGGCACTGTAAATCTAGGAGTAATTCAACAGCATTAGGACAGGCCTCAATTCTGGTCATGTCAGCGGCATCTTTTGCGTCCCAGCTTGAGAAGTTGGATGTTCTAGTAATAGTGTAATAGTGATGTAATAGTGATTATTGAGTTGGAGACACCCAGCTCAATATAAAGATATCTAAAAATATCTCCCCATTGTCCTGTAGCTGCTCCTTGAACATCTATTCTCAATGCTTGATTCTTGCTAGGTGGAGAATGAAACATTCTTCTCACACTTTAAGGACGACTTTAGCACCACCTTCTAAATGATTCCCATGGCCAGAATGAATTTCTTTTCTCTTTGACACATGGATGTCATTCCCATGTCCATTCAGACATTCTTAAATGTTTATGAAATCCTGACATGAGTCAGGCGCTTGTTGGCCTTTAGGATAGAAAGGCACACCTGGCATGGCCATATCTTACACAGATTTTAGTCTAAATTAGTATTTCTTAAATTAGTTTTCATCTGAGTGGCCATGGGAGCTTGGGGTCTAAAATATAGACCCATAGGCCTCACGGAGGAGCCACTAGAAGGAGAAAGTGGGGGCATGGGAACTGAGCTTATATGTATTGTAACAAGCTCCTAGATGAGGGGGATACACACCTTTGGTGGTGTCGCTTCTGTACTTCCACCATATTTCCACTGCAAGAACTTGACCCAGTTTGGGAATAAAAACATCTTTATCTTGAGCTCGGTGTCTCCAACTTTTTTAGATATAAACATTGGTTAGAGGCATCTTCTTTGGTGGAATACTGTTCTTCCAATCTGAATGGTGAATAGTTCACGTCACACAAATATTTATTGGACAATAAATCGACAACTGGCAGATTTTCAACCATTAAAACTCAACTGTCTTCAGGCAAAACATCTCTTTTATGGCGTAGCTTCCAGACCTATAAAGAAACTTAAAAGTTGGCATCTCAGATTTCTGGGACTTGGGGTAAAAAAGGGAAACTGGATACTCTGTGTTTCTTGTCATGTTTTGATTTATCTGTGTCTAAATAATCTGTATTGTGCAAAAGGTAATAGCCTTTACATCTACTGGCTTGGGTCACACAAATATCATCTTAAACCTTTTTTATTTTATTTTGTTTTCTTTCAATAAATAATGTTCCAGTGGGGAATGTGGGGAAAGGGGATGGATAGGTCCATTTTACAGATATATGGCCCACTTCCTGGTGAGGGACAAAACTTCAATGTGACTTTAACCTCACAAAAAGGATTTATGTAACCCAATTGTATGTACCCTCATAATAACCTGAAATAAAAAAAATGTTTAATGTATTTTCTGATTTTGGAAATACATATTGCTTGTATAGAATTTAGACAAGAATAGAAATATTTTAGCAAAAACTAAGTCATTTATAATTTTACTTCCCCCAAATAAGAATTGCTAACATTTTGAAATAATTCTTTCTTATCTTTATAGATTAGATATGTGTAGTCCAGAATTTATTATATTTAACAGTATCGGTTTTGGCTTTTTAACAATATAACAATAAAACAAGACCTAGTCTCAGTTTTCTAGGTTAGATGAGATGGAATCAAGTTATAACTGGAAATGCCAAAGTTTGCAGAGAGTAAACAAAAAGAGAAAAATAAAATATGGCTGCAATCTGAAAGAAATTGCTATTATTACTTTAGATCACCTTTTTAAATATTTGAAAGAATCCAGGAAGAAGTAATACGCGAGTTTCAACATTGCACATTTTCAAAATGAAAAACCCTTTAGGGAATTTGGTAATAAGGTGATAACAAGATGATGAGGTGCTAAAGAAGTTAGTTTCTGCTTTGAATTTTTTTTAGCCCATTATCCTTATTGATGTCCTATAACACTTCAATCCATACACTGACCTTTTATTCTGACTGCTTCCTCAACTGTGCCCATCACACATTTTTGGGAGATGGCTATAAATTATAAAAGGTTGAAAGTGCCCCCAAAAGCGTTAAATCAAATGCTATAAAATTGAGTGCTGACATTTTTCAAAAAGTGCACAAAGTGCAGTCGTAAGAGTTTCAGAGTGTTGACTATTTCCCTGGAAGAAAATCGCACCTGGGAGAATTAGATTTGAGCACAGAGGGCGAGGCAACTTTTATATTTGGCATAAAATGTTGTTTTCTTACTTTTTGCTAATGGAATGTAATTAAGGATTTAATTGCTCTTACTCTCCTTCAAGTTAGACGTTGGGAGGGCGGGAGGTCAGCACATTGTCTGCCTCATTTGTTACAGTAAAGTGCAAATGTTTGACCGAGAAAGCAAAAAGAACAACAGCCCACTAGTGAGACAGCATCCACAGGCCCACCCATCAGTTAGAAATTAATATGAACGTCACATATGGAAAGACATTACGTTTTCTAAGGAAAACCTACAGTTTCACTTCTTTATGGCCAGTATGGAACATAATGAGACTCTACCCAGACTATTAAGTGGCCAGAATTAAGAGCACATTAACTAAAAGGGAAATAAAGGACTTTCGGTGTTGTTGTTGCTGTTTGTTTTTGAAAATAGAACAGAGGTGCTGAGCGTAAATATTTGATGATACATCCTATTTAACATTCAGAAAGCATCTTCTCTCACAATCTCAGTGATTTCATGTTGTGTCAGTTGTTAATCAAATTAACTAAAAGCGTATCATACTACTATCTTATGAGTTGTATTGTAGTATCAGCCATGGCACAATAGAAGAGAAAATGAAAGCAGAATCATTGGATCGGCATTTCGGATTTCAGAAGACATAAAAAAATCATTTAACACCTGTTTTAATTTAGAGCTAAAGGAACTGAGAATTAATGAAAGCATCACACCTAGTTAGCAGCAGAGCTAGCACCCTTGGAGAAATTAAATTCACTATGAATAAAAACAATAATTTTAGGACATTACTATTTAACCTTCCGTAGCTATCCTATGAACCTACAAAACTTGTGGATAATGTTAAGATTAATATATATATATTTTTAAATTATGGTATTTGAAAAGGAACACAAAGAAAGGAGCTCCGGGGGGGGGGCGGTGAGAGGACAGCCTGTACTGCTGAACCAGGAAGTCTGGAGGGCCCACAGGAACGTGCACCACTCAAGTTCTCCCCTAGAAAGAGAAACATGTGGGTATGAGGTAACCTAGATAACCAATGACCAACAGGAAAAGACAATAATCACCGACCATTGGAAAAGGGCAATACTGCCTGGAGGGGCAGAAAGGCCAATGAAGGACTTGAAATGGAGAGAAAGAGGGTCTTTATACCTCCTATGGACTCTGTGTCTCCATCCCTCTCACTTCTCCTCATGAGAGGGACCCACCTCCAACTCTCTTTGCCAGTGCTCTAAGCTTTCGTTTTGATCTTAAATAAAATTTCCCTTTGTTATACTGCATCTTGTGCATGCTCCTTTCTGTTCACGCTGCCTGTGCCATTCCAGTTGTATTTTTGGATTTCTACTCCTGTCAAGCCTTGGTTGAAATTTCTAGCTCAGCCAGGTAATCGAACCAGGTTAACTGGGTTTGGGGAACTGGGACCCCCAACCCCCAATAGTATTATTTCTATCTAACAAGTATTGCTATTTTATTTCTTTATAAGCCAGATCACATTTCTGTTTGTGTACACTTTGTAGACTTGTTAACATTGATGTAATTCATTTTGGCCTCTAAACTGCTTTTATTCAAATTTTTTAATTGACTTGTAATAATTGCACATGTTTATGGAGTAAACGGTGAGATTGTGATGCGTATACGCACAACGATCAGATCAGGGTAGTCAGCACATCCATATCACCTCAAATGATTATCATTTTTTTGTGTTGGGAATGTTCAGTTTGAACATTCTATTTGAAACTATCTGCTATACTGTATTATTGTTAACTATAGTGGTCCTACAGCGGTATAGAATACTAGAACTTATTCCTCCTGTCTACTCCCTATTCTTCCTTTCCCCTTCTTAGCCTCCAGTGTCCTCTGTCCTACTTTTTACTTCTATAATTTTTTTTTTTTTTTAGCTTCAACATATGGATAAGAACAAGAGATATTTAACTCCCTGTTCCTGGCTTAGTTCACTTACAATAATGTCCTCTGACTTCAACCATGTTGCAGTGAATGACAGGATTTTACTCTTTTTCATGTTGAACAGTATTCTATTATGTATTCACACCACAGTTTCTTTCTTTCTTTTTTTGCAGTTTTTGGCTGGGGCTGGGTTTGAACCCACCACCTTTGGTATATGGGGCCGGTGCCTTACTCCTTTGAGCCACAGGCGCTGCCGTACACCACAGTTTCTTTATCCATTCATCTGTCATGGACACCATATGCTTCCATATTTTGAATAATGTGAATAGTGACGCAATAAACATATGAGTGCGAATGTTTCTTCAATATATAGATTTTCTTTTCTTTTGATAAATGCCCAGTAGTGGAATTTCTGGATCTTATGGTAGTTCTATTTGTAGTTTTTTGAGGAACCTCCATAGTGGCTGTACTAGTTTACATTCCCAAGTAGCTGGGACTACAGGCGCCCGCCACAATGCCTGGCCATTTTTTGGTTGCAGCTGTCATTGTCGTTTGGCCGGCCCGGGCTGGATTCGAACCCGCCAGCTCAGGTGTACGTGGCTGGCGCTTTAGCCCATTGAGCCACAGGTGCCAAGCCTTTTTTTTTTTTTTTTTGAGACAGAGCCTCAAGCTGCCACCCTGGATAGAGTGCCATGGCATCACAGCTCACAGCAACCTCCAATTCCTGGGCTCAAGTGAGTCTCTTGCCTCAGCCTCCCAAGTAGCTGGGACTACAGGCGCCCACTGCAACGCCTGGCCATTTTTTGTTTGCAGCCATCATTGTTGTTTGGCAGGCCCAGGCTGGATTCGAACCTGCCAGCTCAGGTGTACGTGGCTGGCGCCTTAGCCCGTTGAGCCACAGGTGCTGAGCCACTTCCCACATTCTTAATAGTGATTTTTTAACATATAAGTTTATGAAAAATGAATTAACATAGAAATGTGTGAAGGAAAATTGTATGAAGGAAAGATTGTTAATATAATGATTGCATTTTAGATGATCTCAAATATCACCTAAATGTTGAATCAAATTATTTGAATGGATACAATTATATCTTTCAAATGTTAAATTTCACAGAAAAATGTAATGTTAAATTAGTAGCATTTTGACCATATTTTGATGGGTTCATTTTACTAATAGTCAAATACACTAGCCAGATTGAGAGGCAATGAGTTTTTAATGCATCATTCTGAAGAATTAATGCAATTTTCACTTCAATGAAATGAATAAACATGGAGCTACTACCAAGCTGCTCTGTATTCCTAGCAATAATTACTTTATAAAAGGTTAATAAATGTCAAACAAAAGCAGCTATGACCTGTCTACAGGTTAAGTGGAAAACAGCTAAAATAAAAAAAAAACTGAGTGCAGATTTTTACATTTATTGACTGACACTGATTCTTAGAGAGCAGACAATTCTGGGATGATTAATTAATAATTAAATTTCAAACAAGTATCTTTGACCTCTAAACATGAAGATAGTTTAAAGGCCCCGCTAGACCCATGCTGTGTACAAATGTGCTTCCCATCCCTGTGCTTTTTGAGAATCAGCAGAATCAGCGGCTCGTTTTCCCTCTTCATATCTACATCTTGAGTTGGTGGAGAAGATATCTATGAGTAGATCCCTCAACGCGGGGTTGGGGCAAAGCCGCAAATGTCACTTTCTTTTCCAAGATTTAAGAGGGATTTCCATTAACATTGCAAAGGGTGCCAAACACTCGGCTTGGAATATACGGCACTTCCTGATACAATCCTGCCTTCACAATTTACTTTTTTCCTCACAACTCCTTCCAAATTACGTGCTCCAGGTTGTAAGCTACTATGCCATGTTTTGCCTTTACTCACAATGCTGCTCTGTGTGCAAATGCTGGCCAATTCACATTTATGCATCGGGATTCATTCATGTCATCTCTTCTGGGAAGCATATGCTCTGATCCCTCCAAGTATATTATCATAGCACTAAGTTTGGCACATCCCCATTTCAGGTTTGCTCATCTCTCTCCCTCACTCAACTGCGAAGTCCTTTAAGATAGAGACTCACTCACACCTCATAGTAAAGAGTCGTAGAGCAGAGTGTCTGGCCTACAGCAGGTGCTTGATGAATGCTTGTTAGATAAATAAATAAATTTCTTAGAGATAAAAGAGGTTATCTGGTGACCAAAAGTTAGTGGACTATGTTTTTTGCTAATTTTAGCTGAAACCTAAATTTTTAGCACAGGAGCATGAGAATATTTTTCAAGAAAAGGAACACCTATTTATTTATCTATTGTTAATTGATGATGGCTTTTCTTAGTGCAATAATCAGAAAACAATCAGATATAACCATACAGTTTGCTTTGTACTTTCCTTTGAAGTCAAACCTAGGCTTTTTTCCCTTGTGACTTCCTTCTAGTATGGCTATTCAAAAAAAAAAAATAATAATGTTTTCACTGACATTGAACAGCCCACAGCAGTTATTATTTATTTATTTTTTCTTAGTGAGGAATAACAACAATAAAAATGCAATAACAAATGCATTAGTAGATGTTCATGTTTGGTATATTAAAATATATACAGTTTTTGGTGGTACCCTGCTGTGAAATGCCCTTGCTTTATAATCAGCCTCATTATCTACCAGAAAATAAGTGCAATAGGAGGAGGCCTAAGAGAAATCAAATTACACTTAATTTCTCCTAATACCAAACAAGAAAATACCACTTATCGTACAGCACAGAACTTTCCTGTCTGTTCAGATCTTGGCTAGATGTGTAAGGTGGAGGCTGTGCACACACACAGCAGAGACAACAGCAGTCCCGAGTCACAGCCTCATTTCCACCTGACAGAACCGGCAGGTACACATAGGTGCAGGGGGGACAGGGGAAAGCCCAGTGGACGGTTAAAATTAGGGGAAATGCTGAAAATTATCTAAAGTTTGGGTGTGCTGCACAGTTCACATTCAGATCCATCAGCAGAGAGTGGAAGGCTTACTGACTGGAGGTGCTGGAGAACGACATTGCAATTTCTACTGAATGACAAGCTATGCAAACATAAGATAGGCTTAAAAAGAAAAATAAGAAAGATAACTTTTGAACAAAGACATCAGTAGCTGCACATTTTGAGTGAGCTTAGTCTTCATAAATTTTATCTAGTTTACTAAGTAAACAAATAAAACAAGATAATAAACCTCAGGTAGAAAATAGAATCCAGAGTTGCTACAATATCTAAAAAGGTCATTATTCAACAAACAGTTATAGGATATGCAAAGAAACAAGAAAGAGTGACTTATTCAGAGAATAAAAGCAGTCAATAGAAATTATCTCAGAAATTGGATTTAGCACACAAAGAGTTGAAAGTAGCTATTATGAATATGTTCAAATAATTAAAGAAGATTATGTTTAAAAATTAAAGTATGATGATAATTAATCAGTAAGTGGAAAATCCCAATAAAGAGTTGGAAATGATTTTAAAATTAGCGGATCAAATAGAGAAACTGTCCAGAGATGACGGACCAGAAGCAGCCCATGAGCCTGCCACTTTCAAGGAAAAAGTATAAATTGCAGGCAGATGTCTACCTGAGCTATCTTTCTGATTGCTCTTCTGAGAAGGAATTCTGTAAATTCACAGGGAAGCAACATGGGACAGCGTGAAAAAGAAGGTGATAGGATGATACATTAGACAAGATCAAAGTTTTCTGTCTACACACAGGGCAGACAAGAAGGACAGTGTTCTGGGGTACCAGGCTTACCCCATACCATCACAGGCCTCTGCCTGGATGACCCAGGGTCCTGCCTGGAGTTTATGGAGAGTCATTGCAAGAGACAAGAGGAGTGGTGGGAATTTAGTAGCAGCCAATTCCAGGTTTCTATAGCCAAAGCCATCCTGCACTATGCAAGGGCACTGTCATAGTTCATTGCAAACTGAACCTCTTGGGCTCAAGCAATCCTCCTGCCTAAGCCTTCCAAGTTGCTGGGAATGTAGGCATGTACCACCACACCTCACTAATTTTTCTATTTTTTGCAGAGACAAGGTCTTGTTCCTCCTTATGATGGTCTTGAACTCATAGTCTCAAGTGATCCTCCTGGATCAGGCTGCTGAAGTACTAGGATTGTGAACCACCATGCTTGGCTTCTCTTTAGTATTTTAAAATTAAATAAAAAAAATGAATCAAATGGATATTATGTAGGCAAAATGTACAGAGAGTGAAATATAAAATTTATCAGAGGGTCTCAACAGAAAACATGAGGTTCCAGAAAAAAGAATCAATAAATTTGGAGATAGATAGAAAATAATCAAACTGAAGAATTAAATGAATAAAAGATTGAAGCAAAATAAATGTAGCATGAGGGATTTGTAGGATAATATAAATCATATAGACACATGTATAATGAATCAAGAAGGACAGAAAATAAAGAGGACTTAAACAATTTTGAAAAAGATACCTAAAATCTTTCTCAATTGCATGAAAAACTAAATCTAAGCAGTTCAATGACCCTCAAGTTGGATAAACACATAATTATCTACACTTAGACACATAATAATCAGTGTTGAAAGGTGAAGCCAAAGAGAAAACTTTGAAAGCAGCAAGAGAAAAAACAACTTATTAAGTATAGGGGAACAACAATATAATTAACAGCTGCCTTCTCATCAGGTACAATGGACGCAGTCAGCACTAGACTAAATACAAGCTGAGTAGCCCTTATGTGAAATGCTTGGGACCTGAAAGTGTTTCAAAATTTGGATTTTTTTGAATTTTGGAATATTTATTGTATGCTTTCTTGTTTAGCATCTTTAATCCAAAACCCTGAAATTCAAGATGTTTCATTGAACATTTTCTTTGAGCATCATATCGATGCTCAAAAACTTTCTGATTTTTGAGCATTTTGGATTTTGGATTTTTACATTAGTGATACTCAGTCTGTATTTGCATTGCTCAAAAACCATAAATGTCAACCAAGAATTCTGTAGTAAGTAAAACTGTTTTTCAAAATGAAGGGTTAGTAAAGACATTATAGATAAGCATAGACCTAGAGGACTTGTTAATAGCAAAAATATTGAGGGAATTATTTCAGGCTAGAAGAGAATATATTAGATAGTAATTTGAATCTACACAAAGAAATACAGTGGTAGAAACAGCAAATGTGTGAGCAAATATAAAAGGGTCTATATATCTTTTCTAATTTCTTCTTTTAATTACTTTAAGAGACAATAAAATTGTATAAAGCAGTAATTATAGCACTTCAAAACATTAATTTAGGCAAAGATTTCTTGAGTAATAACTTAAAAACACAAGCAACCAAAGCAAAAATGGACAATGGGATGACATCAAGCTTAAAGCTTCTGCAAAGCAAAGAAAATAATCAACAAAGTGAAGAGATAGCCTAGAAAATGGGAGAAAATATCTGCAAACTGACAAGGGATTTATAATCAGAATATGTAAGGAATTCAAATAAGAAAAAAATCAAATAATTACATTAAAATATGGGCAAAAACTTTGAAGAGACAGTTCTCAAAAGAAGACATACAGATGTCTACCAGGTAACATGAAAAAATGCTCCAAAAATGCTCAAAAACTGATCATTGATCACCAGAACAATGCTAATCAAAACTCCAATGAGTTATCTCTTTGCCCCAGTGAAAATGACTGTGGTCAAAAACACAGGCAATACCAAATGCTTTTAAGGATGCAGAGAAAGGGGACCCTTTGTACATTGTTGGTGGGAATGTCATTAGTACAGCACTGTGGAAAACAGCATGGAGGTTCTTCAAAAAACCACATGATACAGCAATTCCACTACTAGGTAAATGTCCAAAAGAAAGGAAGCAATTTGTCAAAGACATATTTGCATTTCTGTGTTTATTGTAGAACCATTCACAAAGGCCAAATATGGAATCAACCTATCCATTAACAGATGAATGGAACTAAAACTGTGGTACATATGCACAGTGGAATTTTATTCAGCCATAAAATGATGAAATCCTGCCATTTGCAACAACATGGATAGAACCGGAGGACATTATATTAAGTGAAACTAACCAGGAATGAAAATACTGCATGTTTTCACTCATACATGGGAGCTAAAAAAACTGAACTCATGGAGATAGAGGCTAGAATGATGGTTACCAGAGGCTAAGAAGAGTAGTGGGGATGGCGGGTGGGGAACAGGGAATGGTGAATGGGTATAAAAATATAGTTAGACAAAATGAATAAGATTTTTGTAGTTGGTACCACAATAGGGTGACTATAGTTAACATAAATTTATTGTATATTTTAAAATAACTAAAAGAATGGAATTGGAATACTCTCAACACAAAGAAACAATAAAGACCTGAGTTATTAGATAGATACTCAAATTACCCTCATTTGATCATTGTAGACTATCATGCCTGCATTAAAACTTTACCTGTACCCTATGAATATGTACACCTATTATGTATCCACAAAGATCAAACATAAAACATTTAAAAGATAAAAATAAGAAAACAACAACAAACAAATGGCACCTAGTTATCATGGGCATATGTTTTTCTCCAGCTCAGGTCTGCTGTGCAGGTGGAGGAGCAGCAGACGGGAGAGACGGCAGGAGGTTGGGGGTTCTAGGGAGAAAGCGAGGATACTGCTCCCGGATGGAATCTAAGCTGGGTTTGGAACAAAAGAATACCCCTCATCTCAGTATACATGAGCAGTAAAAAAGTCGGAGATCCAGGGAGTTGGGAAACAACATAAGCACAAGCATAAAAGTAGAAATAAACACAGAATAAGTCAAGGAAAGTAAGGCCTTGGACCTACCTGGTGTGACAGGGATGTAATGGGGAATCTGTGAGAATGAAATTGGCTGGGGAATATAGACAGAAATGATATTTAGATACTTCTTAACTTTGTCGATTCTCTAGTTTCTCTAATAACCTTTGTTGGGAATAGAGTAGGGAAGGCAGTGAAGGCAGCTGCTGCCACCATCCTTGGAGAGCAGAGCACTCATGGAAACCACCATGAGAGGAAGTGAGCGCCACCTTCCCAACCTACACGTGAGCCAAGGACCTTTCCATGACCCTTGAGGCTCTGCATCATCTGCTGAGCCTGACTCACTTCCTAACATTCTCCCTTTTGCTATCTCAGCTCCAAACTCTTTACAAAATCTTTATAAAATATTCTCTATGTGCTGGCTGCCTCTTTGTAAAATTTTGTAATAAATATTTTGTAAATAAAGGTACATTTGGCTATAATTTCCCATTTTCCCTCTATATGGCAACTTTATGGGCAACCCTTGGGACACCCTGTAATCTTCTAACATTTTTATAAAATGCTAATTTAGCACGTACATTGTTTCTTTCTTATCACTATGATGCCAGCTCCATGAAGGCAGGAATGTTTTGCCTGTTTTGTTCAGCACCTGGAACAGTTCCCTGGACCTACTGTCCCTGATGGAGCGCAGGTGGAAAGTGTTCCCATGCAGTCATAGGCAGAGGTGGGGCAGCCTAGGAAATGTACATGGACAGTGCCTCCGATTTATCTCACTCACTAACCTCACAGGACGAATACATAAAAGACTGTAGGTAGGACCTAAGATGTTCCAGAAAGGTGGAATTATGCAAATAGTTTTCTTTAAAACCCTGAATTTTATGCTTTTCCACATACAGCTCTTCTCCTGCCCCAAAGCTTATTTTAAAGTAAAGATAACCAGACCACTATTGCTCCATTCTCATTAGCTTTTATTTTTCTGTGGCTTTTCTCATACAGTGTCTTTAAGGATACTAAAGGAATCCTACTTGGAATCATGGCAGGGCAGCTGGAATTAGGCCTGCATGGTTCAGATCTTTGCTGTGCCTGCCTAGGGCTCTGTATCTCAAACGCCCTCACATCATGGTCTTGGGAATTCAAACAAGTGCAGCTTTCTTTTCCTTTCTTTCCTTGTCTGTTTTCTCTGAGTGACTTCTTGACCTGAGCTGTTTCCAGCCATTCAGCCCATTGTTTATTTCTCATATTCATCATGACAGATTCTTGCTTAGACTCACCCAACATTTTTTTTCTACCTTCACACCATGATAACCCTTGCTCCCCTTACCAACCAACTATCCAGCACTGTGCCCAAGCCGGCTGGCTTCCGAGATCAACCATTTAAACATACGGTTCAATGTAGCTGGGAGCATGCAAATCCAGACCAGGGAAGGAGTAGGGAATCTTGGGTTCCTCATCTTAGTTAGAAAATAGAGGAGGTCTTTTAAAATTGCTCTTATGGTATAGAAAATGGTGACTTTCAAAATCATCCCAGGGAATGTTGGCAAGAATCTCCCTTCTGCAGTTCTCATGGGAGGAACGGGGAGGGCTCTGTCATGAAGCTGTGGAAGTCAAGCTTCAGTGACTTTCACTTGCATAGACCTGCTCCCAGGCATTTTGTATTTGTAATTCTGAAGTATTTGTTTAGAACTCTCCCCAACTTGTGAAAGCTTCAGGGACTCACAAAATCTAGAACTGCCATGGGGAAAAAAAACTTAGGTCTACTGCTAGACAGAAGCATACTTTTGGACGGGTCAAGCCATGCAAACTAGGAAGGCCTATTTTGCACGTGCAGTAAAATATGCACAATGTGAAATTTGCTCTCTTAACCACTTAACAGTTTATAATTCAGTGGCATTTAATAGATTCTTGATGTTGGAGAACCATCACCACTCTCTGGTTATATTTTCATCTCTACCAAAGCAAACACCAGACCCACTAAGCAGTCACTCCTCATTTCCCTCTGGCCCCAGCCCCTTGGCAAGCACCAGTCTGCTTTCTGATTCTATGGATGTGCCTCATCTGTATTTCATATAAATGGAAGACAACATGTGGCCTTTTGTGTCTGTTTCTGGCTTTTTGCAATTACCATAATGTTTTCAAGGCTCATCCACGTTGTAGGATATGTCAGCGCTTTGTTCCTTTGTATGTGGAAAGACCTTTTAAATAAAAGATTATTTTAGAGCAGATGTAGCCAGTTTAATAAGAGGCTTCCAAGAGTAAAATTTAACAGAATTGTTAAATACTGTCAGCAGAACTTTTCACGGTATCATGGTACTGCATTACATTAATTCTCTACTCAGTGGATTACAATTTGCTGGTCTTTTTTTCTCCCTTTATATTGACTCCAATCAAATGATCATGGCTGACCTCTAAGCCTTTCCTGACTCCTACCTGTTCTGCTCGGAAGTAATCCTTGTGCAAGTTGTCTGTGCTACTCCTGTTTCCAATCACTGCCTTTCCCATCTGGGTCAGCATCCAAATTGCTCACTGAAGTTCCCCCCAAAACAATCTGTTTCCCCTCCTTTTAGTGAGGATATTTGAAAATAACCTGTGCTTTGCACAATTCCTGAAGCTAATTTGAATGTATGTTTTTATATTTTAAAAAGCTATATATGCTACCTCCAAGTAAAAAAATAACCGTAGTTTGCTAATGATAGCACTATATCACAATCTCTACGTTATTCTAAAGTGTTAGGAGACATTTCGAGTGAGAGATTCTATATAAACAAAATTATGCCCAATTTTTCCTTTTGTGAAGCATAATTACTCCACAAAGCCATAAAATGCCGTACAGTTTCAGTAATTTATTTAGCATTTTGCTCACTATATTTTTAGTCTACTGTATTGCAAAGGTTGAAAGACCTTTTATGTTTTATGGTGGTGCCATGCACAAATTACTGTGTCCACTATGCAAATAATGCTGGCAAAGAAGGTCTGCATTTATAATACGGCAGCCCATTAGCACTTGGCTTGATTTACTTTACACTCTGCTTCTTACCTTTGTCTACGACTATGTCTATTGACAGTGAGACAATGGTTAGTATAATCTTGATGTTTATTCAAATCAAAGTCTCTAAAAATATACCTTTTAGATTTTGGATACAAATAGTGGCCTAGTTATGTTCACTGTTTTAGAACTGTAGTCTTCTGTATTTGACTCTTACTAACCGACTTTGAAGCTTTCAGTTCTAATGCTATAGTTTAACATTATTTAAAATGTTATAACGTTATACTTATATCTAGCTTTGCAAATCTCCTGTCTTACTTGGGTACAGAGGTATCATCACAAAATCAGCCTTCATCTAGCCAGTTCATGCACTCTCAACAGGGTTGATACTGTTCCCAAGGGGCAAAAATTGATTTTTTCAGGTAGAAAACAATCTTAGACACACATACACATACAATATATATATATGTGTGTGTTTATAAGTTCAAATGTACATACACTCTACAAATGAATAGTCTATCCATGGCATTGAAATATCATGGATGGGCAGTTAGGAAAAGACTATCTAAATAAAACTCACCTTGGGAGGGTAAAAATAAAAACAACGGACCGAGAAACATTGTTCTAGCTCTTTAAACAGTATGTTCATATTTACTCCTCTATTTGTGGCATGTTGACTTGGACTAAGGATCAACTGGCTCTTGCAAGGAAAAATATCTTCCTTGTTACCTTCTCTTTCAGGATTCATTCATAGGTTCACAGACTATTTGGTACTCTAATTTACTGAGTTGATTCATTTTACCCTTTCTAACCAATATGTGTGAAACCTACACTTTTTCTGTCTAATATGAGCAAAATCTTTACCCCTTCTTTGGCTTAAGTGGGGCACATAACCCTTTAGATTAGCGTAGGTCATGGATAATGGCAAGTAGGTTCAGGACCATGAGAATAGGAGGATTCCTTCTAGCCTCATGATCCAAACCACTTTGTATCTTCAGAGTCAAGGGTTCCCAATGCTTTGGGATGCTCTACTTTTGCCTCCTTTTCCTCTTTCTCATCCTCCAGATCTTCTAAGCCAGCTTAGTAGATTTTAGTAACGTCAGCCCACACACATTCTGCTGTTTCTCTGTGCTCCTTTTTCCAATGCTACAAATCCTTCTAATTATCTCCTCCTAATGTAACTTGGATATATTAGTGCCAAAGTATTCACTTTTTAAAAATCATTATTTTCAATCTGAATGGCTATATGATCACTGCTGACCTTACTCTTCAGCTAAGGGCAAAAAAGGGAGCAGAAAAAGATGTATCTGGGAGTGAAAGGAAATTTGTATTTTACATAATTTGCTAGTAAACGTGACACTGTTATAGGAGACTGGAGGGATTATTGAATTATAAAAATACACACACACATTTATATACAAATATACACTCACACACACACACACATGTAATTGTTTTTTGAAGGGAAAGGAGAATACAAGATGAGAACATTTGGTTTTTGGCTACTTATAGTGTGAAGTGTGAGATGCAATAGGAAGGGAATGGAGCTGAAAAGTCCCCTAGGGCCAGATCATGAAGGGGTTGCCTATGCGAAGATGAAGAATGTGGATTTTATTCTGGAGGTCAGCGGTTTTGAAAATGCCTGCTATGTGGCCTTCTGATTTCCATGGAAGGCCTTTATGTCTCCCCACAGGGGGAAAAAAGGAACGGCCAAATATAGGCAAGTGGATGAGACTCAATTTCCTAGCTCATTTTGTTAAATCTATCTCTATCTTCTATCATCTATCTCATCTCATCTATCTTTCATCTATGAATTTCACTTTCTCTATCTCTCTTAGTTTTTAACTTACTGGGACTCTATATAAAAAAATGCCTCTGGGAAAGAAATCTACTGATATGTACATAGTATATCCCGGTGGATCATTTAGACAATAAACCCATAAGGAAACTAAATACACCAGTCCCTCAGTTCCAGGGGTGAGTTGCAGTCGGCTTTTACCCACTTGCCAGAGTCAGTTGTTAAATTTCAGGAATTTTGAGAGCTGTTTGACATCAACTTGGTAGCATGAAATTGGCTAAGTTTGAGATATGGAATCAGTGAAATCAGCAAATGTTACAAATCAGATATTGCCTCCCCTTGCTCCCCAATACTGAGAGCTGCTTGCTGAACTTTTACTAACACACCACTGTCAGCCAGTTCTCAAACTTAGGTACGCATTAGAATTAACTGGGGAGATGTGTTCTGGTGTCTGTCCCAGAAATTCCTATTAAACTGATAGATGGTGGTGTCTGGGGATCAGAAGTGTAAACATTTCCCGAGGTAATTCTAATAAGCATTGAAGTTTGGGAACCACTGCACTGCATGTAGTTCAGGACAGATGTCAATTTAGTATATTGATTTGAAAGTCAAGGTCATGAAGTGATATTTTTAAAAATGAGGGTGAATGACACTGCTGAAAGAAAACATGTCAAGAGCAAAGAGCAGTGAGCCAAAGATGGAACCCCAGGGAATACACTAATTACAGGGTGGATGGAAGAGGAGAAATGGGAGAAGTAGGCGAAAAGAACATTAGAAAGGAACTTAGAATCAATGAATTAGATTTTCCAGCTCCAGAAGGTAGAATTACATAAGAGCAAGAATATTTTGCTCCCTGAAAGAACTTTCTAACTATTTAGACTTTCTCAAATAGAGTGAGCCACTGTAAAAGGGAGCTTGGAAACTGGTAGACTAAATTCAGTGGTTGTGTTGTAAGCAGCCCTCCTCGATGGAGAGGGTAGGGTTACTGATAATGAAACTTCAGACCAGAGGATGCTAAGATTTAATGACTATCTAATAGATACAGGAGATTCTCATTTAATTTATGATAGAATACTGTGTACAAAGAAGTTCTGGTAATAACAAAATAGAAAGAATAATTATTCAAAATCTTTAGAATTGCATTCTCTAGCTCTATACAAAATAAACACTTCTGCTCCAAACTAGCGAATTCTTTTTGCTTGTTTGTTTTCAGTTCAAATTAGTAACACTAGTTTTGTAGCTTCTGAGTTGTATGATTGATTTTGCTATCATCGTGATTGTGTTTTTAATTGTGCTTGCCATGCAGAAGGAGCTTCAAATTAATATTGAGATTGAAGCTCTTCTAAAGCATTTGATATTTTAGATGGCTTTGAATGGCAATTAATTATTTTTAAATTTTGTCAGGGATCATAAATTGAGTTCAAGTGTATCTTTTCTTTCTCAAACAAGAAATTGAGATAATTAAAATATTTACGTTCTTAGACTTTTTAAAGAAGTTGACTGCTACTATTTTCTACATTTGCCTGATTGACTGGCTTGAAGTTATGGCAAAATTATTTTAGACGGCAGCTGTCAATTACTCATCATTAATTAATTGAAGTGAAAAAGAAATAAGAGGTATTTTTTGGAATGACTTCTACTCATGGCAGGTAGATTCTGGTTTTCTAGAACAATATGCAATAATAATAAGGGAGGATTGCAAACATATTTGGTTCCAACTTGATTGTTCCCAGATTATGATATTGCTTAATAAAGCAAAAAATTCTGAAATCTCAGTTGAACTTGGCTAAAAAGAAAGATCTCGACCATAATTGCATCTGCACACATTTCAAGTGCAGCCACCTTTTTCACAAATCAGTTTTATCAGCTCCATTAGCAGTTGATGCTGATAACAATCTGAGGTGGAATTCCTGCTGCTTAGTTTCTTAAGTGTCAGAGATAATATATTCTGTGTTGCAAATGTCCCAGAGGTATACATACCTGCTGCGTACAACACGGCTGTAACTTATCCTTCAGGATAAACATCTGCTTTCATGCTCATTAAAAATTGCCTTTAAAAATAGGAAATTGAGTAAAAAACCCCCAAGTGAACCTGATACAGGATAACTGCTAAGAATAATTTTTTTCTGTATTCAGAACTCCCACTGACATCAGAATTGGGTCTTATTCATGTTCTTTTCAATTCATTTTTTGGTCTGTTTGGTCTTCACATCATAATTGATAATTATGCAATAAAACTAAAAATTACCAAAACTTCGGACAATATGACCCTAGGTTATTCCTTGTTAGATAGTATGATCACCTCCCCCTCCCCCCATTTTTTCATCTACAGATGCTGTCTGTCTGTTAGGTTAAATAACATTTATTTTTTTTCCTTTGACTATTTTTAAAATTACTCATTGTACTAGTTCAAGACACGAGGGGATTTTTAAAACTCAAGATCTGGAAATCTGAGAAAAACATAAAACTAGTAGTGAGTGCCTGGCCAGTTGTGCTCTTTCCTAATAGCTCAGATTTGACAAGTATTGATTGAGCATCTATTCTGTGTTGAGTGTGTGCAAAGAGGAATAAAACATACACCCTGTCCCCAAAGAGCTAATAATTTAGTGGAAAAGATAGATGTTAACTATCAATAATTTATCAATAATTGTGATAAATACGATCATAACGGTATTCTGAAAGCCTTCAATCTTATTTATTTCTACTTTTATTATTATTTTTGCCAATGCTGTTAAACGTAGGTTTCAGAAGATGTCTGTGTCTTGGGATTTGCAAATTGTCGAGCGGAAGGGGGAGAGAGAAAAGGAGGAAGAAGCAGAAGACTGTAATCCACAGCCCTGACCCCGCCTGTCACCACTTCACACCTCTGTTTCAACGTCTAGGGAAGCGTTTCTTTACCAGGGTTTTTCACTGGTTACTGTGATGGCTTCATGTAGTACTCAAGTTTCTAAAACAGGGGCCTATCTAAATACAAATATATAATGTGAGTCATGTAGGAAATTCTAAATATTCTAGAAGCCACATTATATTATACAAAGTAAAAAGGAACTTGTGAAATTAATTTTAACCCAATATATCCAAAAAAAAAAAAAAAAAAAAACTTGGTCAAGAGGTATTTTGCTTTTGAAAAGCATTCTGTGTGTATTTTATACTTAGAACACAGCTCCGTTCAGGCTTGCCAATTCTCAGCTTTTCAGTAGCTGCACGAGTTTTCATTTAACTCTTTAGGGCTCTTCCTAATCTGCTCATTCTCATGTGCACGTCACAATTTTGACAGCTTATGAGACAGCTTTTTCTCAGGCTGAAAAAGGCAAAATCTTTTTTTTTTTTTTTGGATCCTTTAAGAAACTCCATGTGTGTTATAAATGGCTCAGTTGTTTTAGCTTTAAATTCCTGTAAACACTGAGGAGTTTTAATATTCCTTTTCCCAATCCATGAGATTGCCCCCGGGACTTGGTGGTAAGGGTCTACACATATACATATGTACCAACAGCTTTATTGAGATATAATTTATAGACAGTAAAATGCATTCATTTCAGGTGCACAGTTTAATGGTTCTTAGTGTATTTATAGAGTTGTGCAAAGATCACCACAATTTAATTTTAGAACATCTTTGCCACTTTGAATGGAAGCTCCATGCCCTCTGGTGCTCACTCTGCAGGCCTCTCCTGTCCCCCAGTCCTGGGCAACTACTAATCTTATATTCTGTCTCTATGAATTTGCCTCATCAAAAAATTTCACACAGATGGAATCATGCAACGTGTAGTCATTTGTGCCTGGCACTGTCCCTTGGTAATATTTGCAAGGTTCATTCATGGAGCAACATGTACCAGTACTTCTTTCCTTTTATGACTGAAACATTTTCTCCTGTGTGAACACATCACATTTTGTTTATTCATTCATTGGATAATGGACCTATAGGTTGTTTTCGCCTATTACCAATAATGCTGCTATGAATATTCATGTACAGATACTTTTTTTTTTTTTTTTACTGTGCCTTGCTTTATTGCACTTTGCAGACACTAGGTATGTTTACAGGTAGAACAGTTGTGGCAGCTCTGTGTCCAACAAGTGGTGCCACTTTCCCAACAGCAGAGGTTCACTTTCTGTCTCTGTGTCCCACTGGGGCAATTATTGAAGTATTTCAAACGTTTCATCATTATGGTATCTGTTATGATGTCTATGCTCAGTGATCTTGATGTTCCTATTGGATTTATTTTGGAGAGTTATGCGTCATCTCTATAGAAGATGATTAACTTAACCAATAAATGCTGCGTGTGTTCTGACGGCTCCACTGGCCGATTAGCCATCCCCCATCTCTTTCCCTCTCCCTGGGACTCCTAAGATGTGACAATATGAAATGTAGTCCAGTTAATAATTAGATGGACTTACTAGAGTTAGATGGTATCTCAAAGTAGTTTTGATTTGCATTTCTTTGATGATTAGCAAAGTATCTCAAGAATGGAAGAAAAAGTATCCAATGTACTTAACCCTACTATGAAACTAATTTGTAGCTTTAATATGAAAGCTATATCCCAATTGCAGCACAAGAATATGGGGAAAGGGGCAAAGGAGGGGAGGGGAGGGGGGAAGATGGGTGGAGGGAGGGTAATTGTTGGTTCCCCCCATATGGTGCATCTTAGAAGGGTACAGGTGAAACTTACTAAATATGGAATATAAAGGTCTGAACACAATAACTAAGAAAATGCTGTGAAGGCTATGTTAACCAGTTCGATGAAAATATTTCAAATTGTATATAAAACCAACACATCATACCCCATGATTGCATTAATGTACACAGTTATGATTTAATAAATAAATAAATAATTAGATGGCCTTTAATGTTCAATTGAAAGAATCACATGTCTCCACTACCCTTTCTGATTCTATGTCTGACCTCATCCAACATTATTTTCCCATTCCTCTCCAATGTTGGAAGACATATGATACTTTTATTTGGAGCCTCTCTTTTCATGACAAGAGGTTAGTGACAATGTTGAAGTACATTCTTTGGCCCTCAAACACAGTTGGTCACTGGTTTTAGGAAGAAACCCCCTGTCCAATTGGAAAAACCAACAGTTACTCTAGAATACACAAAGCTTATGGGAAAAGTGGACAGGGCTGATCAGTAGTGTAGATGTTATGGATTTACAAGGAGGTCCTACAAATGGCAGAAAAAATTATTCTTTACAAGTTGCAATTGTGAATAGCTACATCCTTCGCTCATTAGATAAGGAGAGGGGCGAAAAAGTAAAGATGCACCTTTCTTACAGGAGAAATCTCATCACCCAGCTTGTAAGCAATGTGAGGAGCATTCAAGAAAGAGGGGAAGACCGTCATCTTCTGACACTGAGGAGAGGCTAATTGGGAAGATGCATCTCACAATGCAAAATGAAAAAAAAAATCAACAAAGGATTGAATGGTTTGTAGCAAAAGAAAGGAGAAAGGTGGTTTCATCCTGGAGATTGCTTCAAGAAGTATCACATTCAAAAAAAGTATAAACAAAAACACTTTATTTTATGTAACCTAAAATAGATAGTAAAATCAACAGATGAGTTCATGTGTATGTTTTCTCTTTTTAAACTGTAGGATAATTATAAGTGATCCACCAACCTCTATCTCACCCCAAATAAATAAGTGCTGGAGAGTATGCGGGTAGCAGAAAAATTGGATTGGAAAGCATTTTAAATCCAAAGGTAGAAATGATTAAACTAGTGAGGAAGGCATGTTGAATGCTAGGCTTCTTGGCCAGTTAGCTAAGTTGTGAACCAAAAAAGAAAGTCTTGAAAGAAATCATAAGTGCTAAACCAGTGAATACATGAATGATAGGAAGCAAAACAGTCTTATTGTTGATATGGAGAAAGTTTTAGTGGTCTGGGTAGAAGATCAAATTAGCCATAACATTGCCTTAAGATAAATCCAGGGTACAGCCTTAACTCTTTTCAATTCTAGAAAGACTGTGAGACTCAGTGACTGTAGCTCAAGCGGCTTGGGTGCCAGCCACATACACTAGAGCTGGAGGGTTCGAACCCAGCCTGGGCCTGCCAAACAACAATGACAACTACAACCAAAAAAGAGCTGGGCATTGTGGTGGGCACCTGTAGTCCCAGCTACTTGGGAGGCTAAGAGAATCGCTTAAGCCCAAGAGTTTGAGGTTGCTGTGCACCATGACGCCACAGCTTGAGACTCTGTCTCAATAAAACAACAACAACAACAACAACAACAAAAAACAAACAGTAAGAAGACTGTGAGAGGGGAAAGAAACTGAGAGAGGGGAAGAAGAAAAATTTGAAACTAGTGATTGGTTCATGATTTTTAAAGAAAGAAGTCATCTCCATTAAATAAAAGTGCAGGATAGAGCAGCAAGTGCTGATGCAGAAGATACAGCAATCCAGAAAGCTCTAGCTAAGGTAACTGATAAAGGGACTACACTACACAACAGATTTGCAGAGAAGATATCGTCCAGGACTTTCATAACTAGAGAGAAGTTAATGCCTGGCTTCAACACTTCAAACGACATGCTGACTCCCTTGTTAGGGGCTAATGCATCTGGTGACTTCAAGTTGAAGCCAATACTCATTTGCCATTCTGAAAATCATTGGGCCTTTAAGAATTATGCTAAATCTACTCTGCTTGTGCGGTATAGATGGCACAATAAACGAATGACAGAATATCTGTTTACAGCATGATTTATTGAAGATTTTATTTTCACTGTTGAGATCTATTGCTCAAAAACCCATTGAAAATATTACTGCTTGTGGACAATGCACCCGGTCACACGAGAGCTCTTATGCGATATATAAGGAGATTAACATTGTTTTCATGCCTGCTAATACAATCTCCGTTCTGAAGCCCATGGATCAAGGAGTAATTTCAACTTTCAAATTTTATTATTTAAGAAAAACATTTTGTAAGGCTATATATAGCTTCCACAGACAGTGATTTCTCTGTTGGATGTGGGCAAAGTAAATTTAAAACCTTCTGGAAAGGATTCATCATTCTACATACTATCAAGAACCTTTATAATTTATGGAAGGAGGTAATAATATCAACATTAACAGGAATTTGGAAGAATTTGCTTCCAAACGTCATAGTTGACTTTGAGAGGCTGAAGTCTTTAGGAAAGGACTTAGCACAGTGGTGGTGGACATAGTAAGAGAACTAGAATTAGGGGGCCTGAAGATGTGACCGAATTGCTGAATCTCACGATCAAACTTGATTGAATGAGAAGTTGCTTCCTATGGATGAGCAAAGAAATTGGTTTCTTGAGATGGAATTTACTCCTGGTAAAGATGTTGTGAACCTTGTTGGAATGACAGCAAAAGATTTGGAGCATTGCATTAACTTAGTTGAAAAGGCAGTGACAGGACTCACGAGGATTGACTCCAATTTTGAAAGTTCTACTGTGGATAAAATCCTATCAAGTAGCATCATAGCTACAGATAAATCTTTCATGAAAGGAAATGTCATTAGGTACAGCAAATTTCATTTTTTGTCTTATTCTAAGAAATTTCCATAACCACCACAACCTTTAACAGCCATGCCAGGATCAGTCAGCAGACATCAACATCAAGGTAGGATCCTCGCCCAGCGGAAAGGTAATGACTCACCGAAGGCTCAGATGATCGTGAGCATGTATTTTCATTTCATTTGGGCATAAATCTGGGAGTGTAACCTGCTCTCTGAGTGGCCGCATTATTTTACAAGCAATATTTGAGAATTCTATTCTACTTGTTTTATGTTCTTGCCATGACTGTTGCTGCTTATAATTTTGATGCTAGCCGCCCTGGTGGACGTGAAGTGGTACCTCATGGTAGTTTTGGTCTGTTTGTCCCTAATGCTAATGATGTTGTCCATTTCCTCCCGTGCTGATTGGTTATCTATGCATGTTCTCTGGAGAAACGGCTATTCAAATTCTTTGCCCATTGTAAATCTGATTAGTTGTCTGCTTAGTGCTGAGTTGCGTGAATTTATTATATACACCGTAGATACAAGTTGCTTATCAGACCGATGATTTGTACACATTTTTTCTCATTCTGTGGATTGTCTTTTCATTTTCTTGGTGACGTCTTCTGAAGCAAAAAAGTTTCAATATTGTTGAAAAGCATTTATGTAGTTTTTCTGTTGCTGTGGCTCCTTTTATTGCTGAAGCATGCATTAGATTTTCAACACCTTCGTGCGTGAGTAGAACACAGCCATCCCCTCTGCTTGCTGGAGCTGACAGAGAAGAGCAGGGCAGCAGTTAAATGAGCAGGGACAGCAGAGTGAGCAGGGCAAGGTTCCAGGTGCTGCGTGTTCACCCTGCAGGGGCTTGTGGTGATGAGAGGCCGGAAGAGGTTGCAGAGGGATGTTTTTGAACCTTAGAGGCCAGGAGTATTATTTTACGGTGAGGAAAAGAAAGAATTTAGTATGTGCCCTCTTTATGAATGCAATTTTTAAAATACTTTGAATGTGATGAAATCTCTGACTTCTGATAAAAAGTCGCCTGTCATGTAACGTGTGTGTGTGTGTGTGTGTGTGGTGCGTGCAGGAATGTGTTCAGAAAACACACTTCAGGATCTTGTAGCCCAGCTCAGGGTCATCGTTCTGAAATTCAGGTCTAGCTGAGGATAGAAATACTGGTTGATAAAGGTTGCTGATAGATAGAATATTAAAGTCATATAAGGGCAAAGCTATGTAATCAGGTCTCACTGTGGTTAAATCCTTAATATTTAGATGAAAGCCAACTGCAAACAACCTGTATGTATTCAGGAAAAAATACACTGTGTTCAGGAGTCTTTTGAAGGCTTTGCTGTATTCCTGTGTTCATGACATGAGAAATAGCAACAGGAGAAGGGAGAACAGTCTCAACTTCAGCTTTTGCACTTGCCCAACCCCAGTTCTCATACCTTTCCTTTTGTACTTAAGGTCTGTTTAGGTAAGTGCATAACTTATGAACACTGAGAAAAATTGTCGGTAAAATGTTCTTAACATTGTCATTTATACCGAATGTCAAGTGGCAGGAATGGAAATTAAAACAGACATGAAAGAGGCAATGGAAGTAAAATCAATAAAGTGAATTTCACAAAAGGCTGACTTACACAGCTTTTATGATGAGCCCAATTTGGGAGTACACAGAGCCCCGGGGACGCCCGCTCCCATTGGTGTGCATGCCTGACTCCTATTTACTTTAATGAGCCTTATCAGTGGGAGACAAGGGGAAATAGATTCTTCAGTTCTCCTTTCCTATTGCCAGCTCTAAAGCCCTTAACAAAGCACACACCATGCATTAGTTTTGGGGACCATTCAGATAAGAGACACACGGCAAAGAAAGTATTCGAAATTCTGCACAGTCTTTTCTGTGCATATTGTTCAGGAGGCCCAGTTAGCACATAAACAATTATTCTCTGTATTAGGATGTCTTTATCCGAGGCTGTGCAGGTTTAAGAATTACCTCCAGGCAATATGTAATGCAGATAATATTGGCAACGAAGTGCAAATGCAGACAAAATACTGTATAAATAATACCGATGATGAGGATTGCCGGATGACATTGTCAGGCTTCATGCCATCCTCAGCAATCGGGTGCTATATAATACCATGAGATTTTGTGATTCAGTTGAATAAGCAACCTTTCCTACAGCTACATAAAAGGAAAATGATATCCTAAAATCTAGGGTTATTTATTTTTTATTGAAGCATAACTGTGTACATTAATGCATTTATGGGACACAATGTGCTGATTTGATATGCAATTTGGAATGCTTTCACCTCCTTTACTTATTTGTCGTGTTAAGACATTTGTACCCTACCCTTAATGGTTTTGACAAGTACCGTTGCACTGTGCACATTAGGTGAGGTCCCACCAAATACCCTCCCTCCTAGTGACCTCCCCCTCCCTCCTCTTGCCTCCTTCTTTCTGGACTATAATTATTAATTATAATCATAATTATATCAATTATAAGCAATTAATGATTATTAATTATAATCATAATTATTTGTATGAAAGTGTAGGTGATTATGTATTGGTTTCCTAATATTATTGAGTACATTGGATACTTTTTCTTCCATTAAGGTACTTTACTAAGAAGAGTATGTTCCAGCTCCATCCAGGTAAACATAAAAGATGTAAAGTCTCCATCTTTTTTATTAGCTGCATAGTATTCCATGGTATACATATACCATAATTTGTTAATCCATTCGTTAACATGAATGCATGGATAGTCATTTTGAATGTTGCATGGCATGCTTGCTCAATATAGCAATTGCCTGGCTGATTTATAGCGTAGTGTTTCTCTGTCTCTTTAATTAGTCACGGAACTTTTTAGATGAAAAGGGACTTGTTTAGATGAAAATGATGTACAGCATTTATAATAACTGAGGTGAGTTTTCCTGGCCCTGAAAACCCTTGCTGCCACACCCTTGATCATTGTGCTATGGGCGCCGAGTCCAGGTGTAGCATTTCTCTGAGTTGTGAGTAGTTTTGGAAGACAGAACGAAAGCACGCATTTCTTATTCTCTTCATTAACCCATGTACAAGCTTTCAGGAGTCTGTACTCTGGTCCATTCTGTTCTGTGAGAATTTGTAGAGAACCTTTTGTGAGCCTTGCATTGGGTGTGGTGGGCAGAAGTATGTGTGGGAAGGGGTTTGGGGGGTGGGTGGAAGAGGAAGGGAGAGAGAGCAGAGCTTTTTCTGTTTTGTCTTTTTAGTACAATCTAGGAGGTTGTTTTAGTCCAAGCCCATAGGATTGAAATATTTTCCTTCCGATTTTACTGAAAAAACAAAACAAACAAAAAAATCCACCCCGTCCTTCTTCAAATTGGACGAAGGTATAATTTCCAGTCCCCTTTTGTATCTCACATTATAATTTTATTTCCTACCTGTCTTGATATCAAAATTTGGACAGAAAGAGTTTGGAAAATAGGCATAAGATCTTATTAGAATGTGACATATATTTAATCTAATCTCGGCGGCCAGCTCCCTTGGGGGACTGGTGGAAGGTTTGACAACGCGTATCTTGGCCTAGTCTGGACTCCCTGCCTTGGGATGATTTCCCTTGGTGAAATGGACGTGGCAAAGCCACAGTCACTGCTGGCGCTTGCCAGCACACATTCCCCTGCTTCCTCTATGCTCTGTTTTTCTCCACAGTCACCCCAGGAGCTTTCAGAGCTAGCGGGGTGTTTCCCGTGATTTTCTGTGTGCTGCAGCCATAGTGCCATCTTTATTAGCAAGACTGTGCTGCAGGGTCGGAAGCCATGTGCCCACAGAGCCTGCAATCAACTGTGCCCATGTCACCAGACATCTCGATGCTTGGCACTATGTAAATTGGGTAGATCAATTTGTTGTTGTTGCTGTTTGGCTGTAGAATCCTCTGGCAAACTGGCACCTGTTTTATTCTTTGCTATCAATGATTTGAAGAAAAGCCCATGTATCCAATTACATGTGTTTGTCTAAAGTCACTCTCAGTTTTCCTAGAAATACTAAAGATTTGATGAGTAGTATTCCAAAGCATTCTTTTTCTTTTTTGTCATGGAAGACAATTTTAGATGCTCCAGTAAGGGACATGGGGTTCACTGTTCTCTGCCCAGGCCCCGGGTCCGCTCTTTTCCTTGCTGTCCTGCTCTGTGTCCAGCAGGCTGACTTCCGTCCCTTCTTTCCCTGACGCCCGCTGGTGCTCCTGCTGAGGTTTAGATAGTGGGAAGGTGGAGTCCTGAGGGTGGCAGGAAGGAGGGGTCAGGGGATTTTCCTCCGGCTCTGCGCCCCTCTGCAGGACAGCTCCTGCCAGGCAATGATCCCCTTCCGAGCTGGAGCCTCCCTGGGCCTTGGGAGCGGCAACAGCCTCCACTCCAGGTGATCCCCAGGTGCCCCATTTCTCTTGGTTCCCTCAATGCTCCAGCACCTCTGAAAACAAAAGGCATGAAAGTTTCTTGATCCATCTGAGTGGAATTCTGTTTCCTGCTAGGACCCTGACTGATAGAAGGGGTGAATTTCCCAAAAAATATACTTCCTGAGTTTTCAGAAAACACTGCCCTGTCATGGATTCAAACGTGAGGATGGTGTGGCTGGGACAGGCCAGCTGTGGCCGCCTGATGAGCACTGGAAAGGGGGTGGCGGAATTCCTTGTGGCCTTGGGCTGTTTTCTTTGCAACTGAGGGCTGAGCCCTGGGCCTGTGAAAGCCTTTTAAAAAATATGAGGCATTAAGCCATAAAATACAACATAGTACTTGAATGGCTGCCGTCTGCCTTGTGCCGTTGAACTTCATTCTTTCCTAACCTGCCTTCTATCAGCCGCTCTTTATAATTTTGTGTTTCTACGTCATTAACTAGTGTTTACATTCCCATCTTGGTTTAAATTATTATGAATATCTTGCTACTGTGGTTTTATAGCAGAGTGACTGGGTTTGGACCTCTCTTGTTTCATGCTTCTAATTACATATTTATGACTTGACTCAGGGGACTTTGGGGGCGGAGTAAACTGCATGGCCCTGGGAAGTTTAGTTTCCTTGTGGGTAAAATCACAATAGGCACACCTGCCAAGTCCCCTCACAGGGATGATGTATAAGACTTCATGAAAAAATAGGACAGCATTTTTGAAACTGGAAGGAATAATATCATTATTAGAAATCTCTGTGGATTTCAGTTTGCTCTTCTATGAAATGAGAAACATGGGAGTGGGAATGAGTAGTGTTTAGAGGTCCACTCACACTTCAAAATTCTTTTTTTGTAAGAATCTACAAAGGACCTTTAAACCTATTGAAGGGAGAGTTGTGTCTCACATTGTTGGGAAAGTTTTCCCAAAGACAAGGAATGGTATTGTTAACATATATCTCCTACTGATCTTGATAAGGAGGGAATTAAGGGTAACAGAGGTCCTAAGGGTGAGGTCCTAACCTGATAAGACTGTGGACTTACAAGAAGAAGAAGAAGGAGGAGGGAGAGAGATTTCCATGTACATCCTGAGGAAAGACCACGTGAAGACATAACAGGAAGGCGGCCATCTTGTACACAGGAGGAGAGCCCCAGAGAACCAAACCATGTGGAAACATTGGTATCAGACTTCCAGCCTCCAAAACGCTGAGAAAACAAATATTTGTTGATTAAGGGACCCGTCTGTGATATTTTGTTATGGCAATCCACACTGACTAACATGCTTGACTTAGCCTTGCCATGGTCATAGATTATTAGCAACTTTTATAATTCTTCAGGTCTAAGGAAAGAAGATAATTAGTCATGGCTTAAAAGAAAAAGAGTTATGTTTAGTGAGTTTAAATACAAATGAAAACGTAACTGTTCATACCTCGCTATAAATTTTCCTTTCATAAAAAGGAAACATCTGTTAACTTTTGTGAACTGGTATAATTTTAGGACAGAGGTTTTGTAAAGCCAAGTAAAGGTAATTTGTGTGTTATTGTAACACGGGTCACTGTACAACACTAACTCTCTAATCTGAAAGCAGATAGACGCTGGAAGGCATCCTGCATCAGGAATCAGCTGAACTCATTTCTAGCCCTGCCTTGGCAAATACTGGCACTGTGATTTTTGAGCAAGTCATTTTGCCCCTCAAGCTTCAATGTCCTCCCCTGGAAAATGAGGGCGTGGTACTTCAATGTTGTCTGCTCTCACACATTATAAATATGTACGTCGATGCATTGTAAACTTCTTAAACTTTTTATCTGTCTGAAAGATGCCACAGGCTGTTCGAGGACGCTGCTAAAACAGCACTTACAGGCCTTCCAATAAAAGGCAAATATTAATATATTCATTGTACTCTTAACTTTTTCAGTGTGTTGATTTCATCATCCATGAAAGGAAAGTAAAATATTGTGGTTTCAAGGAACAAGATAAAAGGAACAAAATCCACATGCTATATGAATCAAGATTCCTTTTCATGAACATTTTATGCAAAGAAGCCATTTTCAAAGACTTGCTATACCAGCAAACATACACTAGGTGGAAGCAAAGAGTAAGCTAACGTGTTAAACGGTTAGACAATGCTATTTGCTGCGGAAATGAACCACACTTTTCTGAATAGTAAAGGTCGTTAAAATTATTGGTTACATGTACTTTTACAGATGCTAATTAGGAATGAAAACAGTAAGTAACACTATCTAAAGTGGATTTCTGTTTGAGTCTAATCTCTAGTCTCTTTCATATAGAGTCTGGCAGGTACCATAAAAAGTCAAATATTAAGTCATTTATCTTAATTTCTGGAATCTCACTGGAAAACAAACATAATACAGTAACCAGTAAAATGACTCTTTACTTGGAGGCCTCCCACCAAAAAACTTTTACAGGGATAAAGTATAATAAATTCAAAAAAGAATTCTCTAAAGTTTATACTATTTTGGGTTCAGTGATGGAAAATTTACCTCATTTTATATAATTTTACATGTCACGTCTTTAAAAAATTTCGTGAGGCTATCTACTTCTTCCTTTCAAAATTAATTGGGTCTTACAGTTTTTAAAATGTGAAATGAAGGCATGATTTCCCTATTTCAGCATGCAGCAAGCCAAAATTTCGTTTATTATCAGTCTTTATGCAAAGCAAATGGCTTAGAGCTACCTTTGAGATGCATTGCTTGGAAAAGGAAAAGGCATTTTGAAGTTGTTTGTATGGGTGGTAAATCACAAACGACATATTGTGTGCCATGGTAATTTCTACATGGTGTTTTAGATAAAATCTGTTTAGAGTACAGGATGGTCCCATTGTTTATGAAATGCCTGCTAGTAACTGCAAGGTGGACTAACAATGGTGAAGTGGTGACAGAGGAAGTGACTGGTGTTGCATAGCCCTTAGCAATTTCTGTAACTTTGCAGGCAATCATTTAATCTCTGTCGGGTGCAGATTCCTGATCTGTAAAATGTGAAGCCGAGGTCAGATAACCTTTAAGTGTTCGTGGTTGCATTCTAAGATCCTATAACACTTGTTCTGGCTAGGGTCAACCTAGACTGTACAAACTAGATTTCCAGAATTAGAATTTATGTTCTTAACTTGGCTTGTTTTCCTCTGGACCCATAAAGGAAAAGTACAAATGGGTAATGAATGATGCCTGTGAAGATGTTCGGGGTCATCTCTACATTCCTTGGCTAATGCTGCTACTGATTTGCCTGGGGAACAAGAAGTGAGATGTTCTTATCATCCACTACCACTCAGAACTGTTGATAAAGCCCTATGCACATAAACCAAGGTAGTCTAAATGTGTGTATATGCTGGCTTTGGACAACAGCATTAGATTCCGAGATGTAAAAACTATGTTTTGACCGTCTTTGAGCAACTTTGTCTCCTGAGTTTCATATTCGGTAAAATGAAGACACCAACGATTTAAAAAAGAGTCCCGAGTGAGAGCGCATACAGTGAGAACAAGAAGAAGTCATTCCGGCTGGGGCCTACGTGACACAGCCGGTCTGTGTGACTAGGTCCTATGTGACTTTCACCTCATGTCTCCCATTCTTACTGTTTTATAAATTTAACTTTAACCTAAATGTGTATATCTTGAGTAGTTTAAGACAATTAATTTTAAAAATTAACATTTAAATGTCATTTTGAGTCATGAGTTATGCTGATCATTATTTGTTATAGGTCATAGGTCTGCTGATTATTATTGTTTAAGAGTAAGGTTAACATGGTTCTTACTTTAAACTTTTTGAAAATAGAAAAACAAAACAGTCTTAGAGAGACTACTCTCACTGTTCTCCAGAATCCCGGCCTTCTCACAAATAAACTTTGGTAGACCTATACCGGTCTCCACACATTGGCTGACAGCTACAGGCAGCATGACTCTTCTCTTTAGGCCACTGAGGTCACCTCCAGCCTAAACATTAGGATTAAACCAAAGACACACAAGTTCACTAATCTGCGCTGTGTGTCAAGGGGGGCATTTCTGGGCAATGATATTCAATACCTCTGAAAAAAGCATGTTTCCGGATACAATGGCAGCCCTCCCAATTTATCGGGGTTCTTCAGCTCTGAATGTCATCAGTCCTGTTCATCAGCAACAATAAGTAAGAGAAATAGGAAGGAAAATATGGAAGAAAATGAGCACATTTTACCTCTCCCAGATAGTAGGCAATTCTGAAAATTCTTACATGAAATTCAACAAATCGAACTCATTTTACTGGCCCGTATAAAACAGAAGCTTAGTGCCTTTCATTTGGCATTCAATCTCTATCACATATTGGTAGTATTCCTGGCATTGTTCTTCCTATCAGCACCCGCTTGTCAATAGGTACATAATCTTTCTCCTCACTGTCACTTTTGACGATGTTTAGTTAAAAATTCTGTGGAAATTGGGAATTAATCTAGTCAATCACATCCTTAACTTTCAATAACTCCAGAAAAACATCACAGAATGAAAGCATCCTTACCACACGCTATGACAAGCTATACAAAGAGAACAATTGGCCTTTTCTTCTTAGACTATAATCGCCTGGCAGGAGAGGCCCTTAGCATTTCTATGTTCTGTGTGGTTGTTCATCTCATAGCATACCGGATGTAAAAGTTAAGCATTAATACTACTTGGGGCCTCTTAAAGTGCATTTAATGGGCTCAGCATGTCTGAGATCTACTCTGGGAGGGCTACAGCAGCTCAACAACACGCCAAATGGCAGGTTACTCTTTCTCCATTATGTTGAAGACAGAAGGTGAAGGGACAGAGAGGGTAAGTGGCTTAGAAATGATTATCAGTAGAGGAACTAGACTGAGCACTTAGGCCACATTTTGACAGTCCAGACGTTAAATCTCAGCTTTTGGGTCAGTGTTAAAGCCGACAATGGTAATAACTTTATAGTAATAGTCAGATAACGTTCAGTGTTTAACGGTACATGTACCTAGAATGCGTCCAGCAGGACTGAGTCCTTAAAACATAGAAAGTTACTTATTGCTGTCATTATCATTATTTCCAAATGGACGACGACAATGACCTACATTTAGGTAGAGGCTGAATTCTTATAGTTTAGAATTCAACTTAGCTGAGTACTGAGTGGAAATAAGATTTCAATACATATTTGTGGATTTGAGCAAAGAGCTTTTAAAATATTAGCTCCACAGCTCTGTAAGAAAGGCTGAGTGGATGTCATCATGCCACGTTTTCTGTGACACAGATGAAGACTGATGAAACGGGCATGGTCTTTGGAGTCTCAGCCACTTGGGCCCTTAGTGAGGCTCTCTGCTCTTACTGGCGGTGTGATGCTGGGAAAGTTATTTGAACTCTCTGAGCCTGTTCTTTTTCCCCAAAGGAAAGTAGTGATAGTCCAATCAAAGGCGGAGTTATTGTGAGGAATAAATGAGATTACACATGCATGTCTCTAGGCCACTGTCACTAATCAGGGTCCTGCACTTAGTTGGAGACAAAAATTAGAGCAAAGGTTGCCTGATTTTGCATCATTTGCTTTTTGCATGAATGAAGTCAGACTTAAGGTGATAATCTGATAGCTATTGTGTCAGGAGCCATGGCCAAAACCCCTGACAGACTTGGAAGATTTGTTATTACTTTGCCTTATGGAAGCTTAAAAAGTCATGATCATAAAACAATTAACATTTCTGCTGATCTGGAACCAATGTCATTTGAATTGAGATGGATTTTCCCTTTTACTTTTTTCCCCCGGCAGGCTGAGTGTGGTCGAGCTGAGTTGCCTGAGGTGGCACTTTTTAGATATCATTTCAGGTTGATATTCTAAATCTCTCTTGTGGCTGGAAATGCCCAGTAGCTCCTTAACTTTAACTCTGACATATTATCAATGTGTCTAGATGGAAACCAGTTGCTGCAGAATCTCTGGCTCATAAGCTGGACGCAGAAGCCAGGCTTCCGAGATGGATGCAGGGCGGGGGCACTTTAACCTGCCCACTGGCCGTCGGCCGGCTGTCGGGGGCCTGGGTGTTAGGGGGGAAGGAATAGCTTTTCCTAATCATGAGTGTTGAGGTCACTTCCATCTGTGAAATTAAATGAAAATTTATGAATTGTGTCAGTTTTAATAAACTTCCTGGACTTTAATCCTTTTGATGCTCACACTGGTTTCCCTACTCTGGATTGAAGTCTCATGAATTTTCCACGAATTGAGAACAACGGTGTGGCCTAATGAAGAAAGCTCAAGTTCTCGATGAGTTCTGTAAACTTAGGGAGATTACTCAGGCCCTTTATGTCCTTTTCTCAATTGTGAAATGGTGATAATAAGAATAGAAATTGAGAAGATCAGTCACGCTGATGTATATAAAACAGTCTAAAAATTAAAAGTGTCAGTTAGACTGTGCTGGCTCATACAATAACTGTTGGTACTAGCAGGAAGAGAAGGTACAGTGACATTTTTTTTTTTTTTGTGAGACAGAGTCTCATTATATCACCCTAGGTAGAGTGCTGTGATGTCACAGCTCATAGCAACCCCAAACTCTTGGGCTTAAGCAATTCTCTTGCCTCAGCCTCCTAAGTAGCTGGGACTACAGGTGCCCGCCACAATGCCCGGCTATATTTTTGTTATTATTGTCACTGTTGTGTGCAGGCCTGAGAGGGTTTGAAGCCACCAGCCTCGGTGCATGTGGCTGGTGCCGCCACTGAGCTATGGGCACCGAGCCTACCGTGACAAATTTGGGTAAGCTCTGTGCCTCTCCCACTGTGCTAGGTCAAACTGACTCTAGACTCAGCTTTGTGACCAAGGAGAAAAAATCCCTGCTGGTTTTGGTTGCTCCTGGATCAACACATTAGGACACTGAGATTAATGATACCCTATCCAGCTGTCTGAAAATCTCAAGAGATAGACATTTACCAAAACTCACCTAGGAGGACAGCACATCTAAGGAATCACAGTCGAGATTCAAGAGACAGCACTGGCAACACTCAAGTCTTTAAATGAAGAGTTCATTTAGGAGCTAAATCTATTCTGAGAAACAGGGGGGAGGTTTTTTTTTTTGAGACAGAGCCTCAAGCTGTCACCCTGGATAGAGTGGATTGTGCAGCATCACAGCTCACAGCAACCTCCAACTCCTGGGCTCAAGTGAGTCTCCTGCCTCTGCCTCCCAAGTAGCTGGGACTACAGGCGCCCGCCACAACGCCCAGCCGTTTTTTTGGTTGCAGCTGTCATTGTTGTTTGGCGGGCCCTGACTGGATTTGAACCCGCCAGCTCAGGTGTACGTAGCTGGCGCCTTAGCCTGTTGAGCCACAGGTGCCAAGCCGAGAAATTAGTTAATTTTCAATGTTATGCTCAGTGTTATTGTAAAAGCCATTTTTAACAGGTAAATTCTTTTCTATTCCATGAAAGATCTAAAATTATTTAAACATTGTTCCTATATTCTATATCTAGATTATTTCAAATAATTTAAATTTAAGACATTGAGAAAAACAAATTTGGACTGATGTTTAGATTGTATGTTTTTTTTTCCTTTAAGCTAGATTCAGAGAAGAGGAAGTACAGTATCAAAAGGTATGAGTAATTTAAGGCTCTAATCTATAAACAATCTCATGACTTCAATGAACCTTAGTATAAGAATTCCTTTTCCACTGGTTACTCTGTCTGCACTATCACCAGCATTGAGCATTCACATTAACAGAGTGGTTCTAAGAATATATGTATGTGTATGCTAATTATATAATTCCCACTGGTATGATATTTGCCCATTCTGCTTAATTTATTCCATAGCGCCTACAGTGGTTCAAAAATGCCATATGTTTTTTATTATTTTTGGACAAATCTCTGCATTGGACGAGGCTACTAAAGTAATTTTTAGGTGACTCACATTCTCACAACCCAGTTCTCTCCTGATTTTCCTTTGTTACAAGGACAAAATATTAATATAAAAGTGTAAGCAGCCCCTCCCACCTTCTAAAAAGTGACCTTGAAGTTTCACACGTGAAGCCCCAAATAGGAAGAAAAGAGCAAAAGTGCCCCAAGCTGGTGGAAGGAGAAGAGAGCTCAATTCCCCTGATGGGAGAGACAAGGTCAAGGCTGAGGATGGCCAAGAAAAATCAGCAGAACAAGAGGCATTTCTAGGGATTATGATTCCTTTGTGGTGTTTGATACATGTAAGTAAGGGATGTGATGTATGTTGAAGTTATTTTTGATTGCATGGATTATGTTTTATGGTCCACAGTACCTCTGTAAGACTGAACCACATCATTTTTGAAAAACCATTTCGTACATACTTTGATTATGCCTGGCATGGCCATTACTTGATAGCAAGTCAGTTTTTTTTAGCAATTTAATATTTACTCTTCACTACTCGGTTCTTTCTCATTTCTTATCTATAATGAAAAAGCTTCTTCAAATTCCCCGTCAGGTGGTACAATGAGGCATCTATGGGGCACCAACCGTGTGTGAATTATAGTGCTGGTGCTATGATGAGGGAATGTGAAAAATGTATTTAAGAGCATGTGGAAAAGACAGACCCACAGTTGTAGAAAGCATACTTATTTGCCTACTGTGAATCTATTCCTCACTTTCTCCTTCTTAATGGAATCTCCATTTATTAAGATGTTGGTGACAAACTAATCAGCTCCTTCTATACCAGAGAAGCTGGGTAATTTACGTTTGCTTCAATCAACAAGCACATGACGTTCTCCTGATTATTCAAATCCTGGCTGTTTAGACTTATGAAACAGCCCCATTTCCCAGACAAGAGAGAGGTTTCCTTCTCCTGGATGTTAATAAGAAACTAGATTCTCTTTCGCTTCTGAGAGCCTTTCTATGATCCCAAGGTAACCAGGTTTAAGATGACACCAATAATGTGAACTGCAGAAAAAGCAAAGGCATGGGGAAAACTTAAGTCCCTGATAACATCCTTAGCTTGTGAATCAATAACCCATGACATCTGTGTTCCTCTTGACTTCCTTTTATGGAAGTTACTGATTTTTGAAGCATTATTTTGAATTTGAATTTTGATTTTTGAAAACATTATTTTGAACTAATTTTTAGGTGACTCTCATTCTCTTGATTCGATTCTCCACAGATTTTCCTTTTGTTATAAGGACAAAAATATTAATATAAAAGTATGAGCAGCCCTTCCTACCTCCTAAACAGTGACTTGAAATTTCACACATGAAGTTTTTGTAAGTTACATACTACAGCATTTTCACCTGAAAGCCTTTATTTATGGCTACATAGATGTATACATTCTGGAGCACATTGTTACTTTTATTGCAAAGTAAACTATTAACTTTTCTTTCCAAACTTACTTATGCTTTTTAGTTACCAGACTGTTTTTTTGCATATCTATTGACATCTCCATCCCTTTTCCCATTCCTCTTTTTAATTATTATAGTTTGAAAATCAAATATAGCCTAAATGTTTATGTGAGCAAATTTGAAAAACCACTTTTATTCATTTTTACTGAACCTTGAATATATTATTGACTTGATTAATTGAAATTCTCTACTATTCAAGGTATTAGTAAATTTTTACTAGTCAATTAGCTGGAAAATTTTATTTCAATGTATATGTAATTGGTTGCTGTGTTTAGATTTATATAATTGAAAGGTTTTAGTGGCCATATTGTATTTTTAATTACTGTTAGTAGCATTATAATCAATGATTAAATTGTTCTCACACTTCTGTGTGACAATATCCCTTGTTGTTAATTTTTACCTAATATCAAAATAGAAAACTCTAGTGAGGAGAGCAACTTGATAAATAACCCATAAGATATGACAGAGTAAAGAATGTTTTCCATTTTTCAAAATAAAATATGAAGTTGGAAAATGTCTTGGTCTCGAAAAAGATTAATTACGTTTATGCAGCAGATAAAGTGGGCAGAGAGCCAAATACAATCTTCAAATATGTAAAATCAAATGTTAAGGTAGTACTTTAGTTATAATTTGGTTCCACCCATGAGGTATACACCATGGTGCCCTCTGGTAGGAATTTACATTCAGGAGTGAAGGCAAATGGTCCAGAGGAAATGCAGGAGAGTATATATATATGTGTGTATTAGGATTGCGACTATGTTTAAGGAGCAAGCATTGGATAATATTGGCTGATCATAAACTTAGATTTTATTTAAGAAACCTTTAAAACTTATTTTTTGCTGTTCTAGAATGTGGAGGAGGCACAAATAGTGAAGAGATTGGTTTTATACAAAGGACCATCTGAAAGGAAAGTGGAAGATAATAACACATGACTTCATTTGGCAAAAAAAAACTTTATACATATTTCTATATTACAGTATAATAAACAGGAAACAATAATTTTGAAGTATCTAGTGTGGGTGGTGATGGGCTAAGTTGTCATAGTGTTATCAGAGAGAAATAAATAAGTAGGTAGATATAGGAAAGATGATATTGTTTGTGGATTTCTTCAACATCCTCATGAAAATTATTATTGTGTGTAATTTGTATATTGTGAACGGAGGGTGATGTTTCAGGTAGAAAAGTCAGTTCTCATCTCTCATGTTCACTATCACATACCCAGTACATAGAACGGTGTATAAAACATAGTAAGTACGCCAACAGGATAAAGTGTCATATAGGATGATCTGAATTCTCTTTCTGCAGTATTGATGACATTTACAAGGGAAATGCCTTGCTCTACAATAACCTGTGAACACAGCTGTCATTAACAGCACAGAGTTTTGGTGCAGATAAGGGAAGCTTCCAATATGTTTCAATATTTAATGGTCCTGGCAACCCTATTTTATTTAGTCAAAGTACATAACACTTTATAAAAATAAATTTACATTCACCTGACTTTATTTTAGAATAATTTGCATGCTTGATTACTAGTAGACATGATTTTCTGCACACCTCAAGATTAATATCAGGATGTGGTTGCTGATATTTGCATTTGCATAATATGCACAACAGTGCAGCCCAGTTTTGCCTTTTCAAATGTGAGTTCTACATCCATAAATTGCATTTGAATTACTGCGATTCATGATTTTGTTTTAGTGCCTGACAATGACTTAGTTTAATAGTCTTTACCTAAAGAGCTGATGGTTCTCAAATTGTAATCCAAATGTTTTGACCTTGCTATTACTGAAAAAAATGTATGAAATGTAAGGAAAACTTAGTCCTCAATTTTATGATTCATTTACTCTTCAGACTATCTGATTAAAGCCACTTCATATTCAGGAAACTTCTTAGCAAATTATTTCCAGCTTATTTCAGAGTCCCAGGAAGTTGACACTTACTAACCTACCCTAAATCCCTGTAGATTCTCCTCATTGTATAATTCAGATCTCACGCAGATTTTATGTTGCTACAATTAATGGAGAATTTGGCCTTCAAATCCACCCTAAAGCATTTATTGTAGCAACTGAAACCAAATTTTTAGTTTTTTTTTTTTTACCTATTCACTGTCTATATCCAATTTCTCCTACATTTAAGGAATAATTTTCATTGTTTTATTATTTTTTTTCTGTTATTGATGAAGTTTCCTCTTTCAAGACAGTATAGTTCTAAAAACTATCATTGTTTTCTTAAAAAGAGAAATAATCTAGGGCTTGACTTGTCCCAAGTAAATAAAATCACAATTTCAGTGAGACCAAGAAGAACAATAACTGGACACACAAAGGCATCTGCTTTAACTAGTGCCAGGGGGAAAAAAAATAAAGGTCACTTGATAACATGTTAAATCCAAATTGAAAATCATATGATGAAAATAAATGAAGGGAAATAAAAGACATATTCTGGGTCATTGGACTAAGGTGACGTGGAAAGGGTTGGAGGTATATAGAGAATTGAAAGCATAATTTTATGAACTGGAAATCTATAGGATTTTTATGTAAATTTTTTAGGAAAGATGAGGAGAAGGATGAAATAAGACAATCACAATTTACTGGGGTGTTATCAGGAAGTGAGGTCATAGTCTTCCCCAAATTGATTGTAAACAAACCATATACCCTGTAGGCATATACTGGCTAGCGGGGTTATAAAGTGCCATCAATAAAAGGAATAGAATATGTCGTCTTGAACTATTTGGGGTATATGGTGAGTTTAAAAGAAAGCAAGACGGAAATTTTAAAAGAAAGTAAGGCAGAAATTCAGAGGTATTTGTGACTGTCAGAGTGATCTTATTTTTGATCCTCTGCCAGAGATCATAGTCCAGGGTCTGGAGCATGAGAAATGTCCACAGAGGCCTAAGATTCATTTTGCCATCTAACGGGGGTGGTAGGTTCTGTTCCTCTCTTTATATTCACTTCTCAGGTCAGCCCTTGCCCATACTTTATTGAGATATATTTACATACAACAAATGCACTGATTTTAAATGTACAGTTTTATGAGTTTTGACACATGTCAAATATATGATGTTTGAAAAAATGACATTTGTATATTAAGTTGGTATGCTAAAAATGCCCATTTATTCAACACTCCCATCTAAAACAAGACATTTCTATCATTCCAGAATGTTCTCGTATATCCAATTCCAGTCAATCCCCTTCTCTGCTTCTACTTAGGTGAACCTCGGGTTCCGAGTTTTATAGCTATTGATGTGTTTTGTTTTTCCCTGGACCGCATGTTAATGGCGGTACATGAGTCACACGCGCCTACTGCCTCTAGCTCCTTTGCTCAGCGTGATGCTGTAAGACTCATTCCCCCGTCCGTGGTTTGCTTTTCACTGCAGAGCAGCCTTTTGTTAGAACAAGTCAGTTTACTCACTCTCTTCTCCATGGATACTGGGGCTGTCGCCGGTTAGTTTCAACTGCTGTGAACACGAACACTCAGATGTTCCGCATATTTTCTTTGAGTGCCCTCGTGTTTTAAGATTAAAGAAATACACTTTGTAGTAGGTTAAATAATAGCCACACAAAGTTATCTAGTTCAAATCCCTGACATCTATAAATGTGACCTTTTTTTGGATTAGGATTTTAAAACGAGGAAATTCCTCTAAATACAATCACTTATACTTTATAAGGAAAAGACAAAGGGAGTTTGGAGAAACACAGAAAAGAGGAGGCAGCGTGTTCCAGGAGGCGGAGAAGGAGCGCCAGGGCCACCCACAGCAGAGGAACGCTTGGATCTACCGGCAGGTGGATGGCTTCTCTCTAGGGCCCCAGAAGGAGTGCAACTTTGGTGGATTTAAAATTTCTATCTGCAGACTGTCAGAACGGCGTGACCAGTGGCCAGACACGGCTTTCTTCGCCAGATCGCTGTTGGGTACCTGGGGACCGTGCGCGGTTCCACTTCTAAACCTGGCTAGGGCGTCCGGACCTCTGGGGCTTCCTTACCCTGCAGCAGGGCCAGGGCAGCATCAACCCAAACTCAAGCTCCGCTCTGTCTGTCGCCTGCCTACAGAAACTGGCGTCCAGGCCATGCTTCTTGCCTTGTGTTCAACAAGTCACCAAACCTGGGCGGCGCCTGTGGCTTAAAGGAGTAGGGCGCTAGCCCCATATGTCAGAGCTGGTGGGTTCAAAGCCAGCCCCGGCAAAAAGTGCAAAAAAGGCCCCAAGTCGCTGAACCACTGAGGACCCCTACGCTGCCGCGGGGAGGTACAACCTGTCATCCCCCATCCTGTTTATTTTGAAGCCGATCTCAGAGATGAGTGTATTTCTTCTCTAAATATTTCAGAATGTATCTCCCCAAGACAATGGCTCTTTAAAACATCCACAAAATTTGTTACACTCCAAAGAATTATCAATACTTTTGAAATATTAAATGCCTAATACATCTTCAAATTTCAAAACAACATTCGCCCTTTCTAGAACTGTGAAAGAGTAAAATTCTATCAAATACTATGAAATTCTATCAAATTCTATCAAACTCAAATACTGAGTTTGTGGCAATTTTTACAGAAGATTAATGAAATGAAACACCCCCTTCCTGGTCTTCCTGTCTTGCTAGTTTTGATTTGAAATTGGGGATGTTATGGGGGACAGTCTTGTTTGGGAAAGAAGGCATGACTTTTCATGCCCATTTTCAACTTACCCCTAGATAAATAAACATTATACTAAATGTATTTAGTATAATATATGTAACTAAACATATTAACTAAACATTATTTAATAACATAGTTATTAGTGAACATATTTAAACATATTAACTAAACATTAATACTAATTATATTTTATTTTTTATTATTTTTTTTCTCAAATATATGTATTTTATTATTCTTCATTACATTATTTCCCACCCCCCCCGCCTCCGTGGTAAGACAGAATTGATTTACAGAAAAGAATACAGAAAACACCAAAGCTCCTGGTAGAGGGAGAGATTTCAAGTGGGGAGAGAGATGCTCTCTCCGTTCCTCTCCCGGTCTTTCCCCGTCTCCTCCTCTAGGCC
>CAUYRH010103909.1:0-28834 GCA_963574655.1 Perodicticus potto
CATACAGACATCTACCAAATACAATATATATCCATATAAGGATATATAACACATAAGGGCTGGGACTGGAGAGGTCATCGAAGGAGGATTTCATTGTTTCTGCACCACACATTGATAACTCCATTAGGTGCCAAAAAGGTGCCAAAGCAGGGACAAATTTTGTATAATGGATAACTTTGTCTTACCGTCTATCTACAACCAAGTGATCTTGTACAACGCAGACAACATATAATGGGGAAAGGAAACCCTATTTAATAAATGGTGGTGGTGGTGGTGGGGGAATTGGATAGCCACGTGCAGAAGAATAAAATAGGACCCCTATCTCTTGCCATATATAAAAATTAATTCAGATGATTTCAACACTTAAATGTAAGGCATGAAACCATAAAAATTCTAGAAGACGACATAAGAGAAATTCTTTTAGACATTGACCTTGACAAAGAATTTATGACTAAGACCCAAAAGGCAAACATAGCAGCAATAAAAATAAATAATTTGGACTTAAGGGTGGCGCCTGTGGCTCAAGGTGTAGGGTGCCAGCCCCCTATACCAGAGGTGACGGGTTCAAACCCTGCCCTGGCCAAAACCTGCAAAAATAAAATACTAATAATTTGGACTTAATTAAACTAAAACGTTTCTGCAGCAAAGGAAATAATCATCCAAGTGAATAGAGAAACAGTGAAAAAATATTTGCAAACTATTGCATCCAACAAAGGACTTATACCCAGAACCTACAAATAATTCAAACAAATAAGCAAGAAAAAAACCTAACCTTATCAAAAAGTGAGCAAAAGACTTGAATAGAAGTTTTTCAGAAGAAGATACAGAAAAGGTCAATAAACATGAAAAAAATGTTTAACATCACTAATCATCAGGGAAATGCAAATTAAAACTACAATGAGGACCAAACTGGTTTTCCCATCCCCCTTTCTAAACATGCTATGGGCTCTCCCTAACCCTAGCAGACAGACCATTATTAAAAAGTCAAAACACAGTAGATGCTTGTTGGTGACAGGAATGTCATTGCCAACCCTGACCTGGTTAGGAGCCAACAGTTAAATGCCTATAATCAACACAAATTTAAGATTTAGATCCTGAGAATTCAGGGAGAAAGGCATACATTATACCATAACGAGTGTCAGACTGTGACAATGTAACAATTCTCTGGCTCTTTAGAAGGCTTTTATTGGTTTCTAATAAGGGTGCATATGCAAAATGCAACAATGCCAAAAGATAGGGTTAAGAAGAATCCCAAATCTCCAGGAGGACTGGAGAGAGAGAAAGGCTGGGTAAACCGCAACAAAGGGCCCATAGCATGTTTAGAAAGGGGGATGGGAAAACCAGTTTGGTTCCTGGAGGGGAAGTAAGCCAGGTTCCCTTATCTAACTGCAGACCAGGAGTTCAAAGGATTCACCTCTGCTTCAGTCCTGCGCCTGTTTGTCTTTTTTAAAATTTATACCAGTAAATTTAACTTGCAAATTGAAGGTCTCTGTTCTATTACATGGATTTAGCTGTCAAGATGGGTACAGATTGTTTAAGGGCACAAAGTAATAAATCATCAGAATATGCTTTTCAGAGGGAAGCCAAACAGCTTTGAACTCGGTCTACTAAGCCTTATTGGTTGTGGTCAACAGCTCCAAGGTGATGCAGGTCTTATGAAATGTCCTGACTGATCAGGGGCAGCTCAAGGGACTTTATTTCAACAAAACAAAATCACACCTCCCTCACCCCCAGCATAATTGTAGAACACCTTTGTTTTCGATAGATTTATCCATTGTTTTGTTTATTCTCCTTCACTTTCAGGATCCTGAACTTTTCCTCACGGTTGCCCCAGGTTCTCCTCCCTCCACAGTCTCCAGGGAGCTCTCCTTGGCTGCAGTGTTCCCCGGGGACCTCAGTGACATGGCCTCTGTCAACTCTTATTCACCTCATCTTATGCTGTGGATTTGGAGAAAACTGGGTCATTGATTAAATGCACACTACATGTCTTCCTTATCTCCCCTAAGACAAGAGGCAGCAACTGTACTCTTCACGAGAACATTCTGCCCTGAGGTCTGAGAACCTCCAGCTCTAACAGGAAAGAGATGAGCTGAGGCTGAAGGCTCACAGTGAGAACCTCTGCTGTGGCCTCCACGCGAACACTACTCAGCGGAGGAGGGACATTCCTCTCTATAGGCCACAAGGGACAAAAGACTACCCTTGAAAGCACTGAAATGCTTTTTACCTGAAAGTAAACATCTGCATAGCAAATCCAGTGGAAGGGAATGCAATGACAGCACTCATTGGCACGGGGGTGGGTAGAGTAGGAGAGGAGGAGGAGGATGGAGAACACTGAGCTGCTTACCCACCCTGCCTTCAAACTGGCAGCCCCTATCTCTGGATGTCCCCCTTACACCTTCTGCGTGCACACAGCCTGGTCTTTCACCCCCAACCTCTTTTCTTTCCATGCAAATACATTGTGCCTCTCCTCCCTTCTCCTGGTTCCTTTTCTATCCTGCTTCTTTGATTTACCTTCCAGCTCTTCATCAGGAGCAGGACTTCCACCACCTACTCCTAACATCCCAGGCCTTTATCTCCCAGCTTTCTGCTCTTGTGATTCTGGAGAACCCAAAGCACAAAAATTTCCCGGAAAAATGGACGTGCAAACCAGGCCACTTCACCTAGTCCTGCTGTCCCCTGCTGTGTGGGAACCCAGCTGTCCCAGTCACGCTACATGAGATTTGGCATGCTGTCAAGTTCAAATAGAGTTTCAAGGATGTGTACAAGAAATAAATGAGTAGCATTTTGACATAGAACCCTGAATCTATATATTCAATACATCACATGTATTCAGTTGTGTTTTGTTTTTTTTCACATAAATTGTATAATCTGAATACTTTGCCTCATAATTCTTTTTTGAGATGGAGTCTCATTATGTCACCCTCAGGAGAGTGCCAGGGTTCATAATTATTTTTTAACCAAAAAGAGTTTCAATTGGAATAACATAGGACCCTTAAATTCCACTATTCGTTGTGTAACCCAGGGAGGGATTAGTACTCCTGTGCCCCAAGACACCCCTGCCGGAATGAGCAAAGCCATGCTGTGCCTGAGAGGCACAAACTAAGAAGAACTCAAATGTTCATCATCCAGAGAATAGATAAACAAATTGTGGTGCATTTCATTGACAATGAAAATGTATGAATTGTTATTGACCACTGCATTCATAATTGTTGGTGAAAAAATGCCAGGCATGAGAGAATACATACCACATGAATATAGCAGAAGCTCAGAGCTGTTAGAAGTGCTCAATAAGCAGAAAACCACGATGTATACAAAGAACAGAATAGCACTCAGACAAGATTGTAGTAAGTGCTCAGGTCAGAGGTAAGGATTTGATAGGAAGGGGCACATGGGAAGATTCCAGAAGATATATGTGTTCTAAGTATTGACCTAAACGAGGGATGTGTTAATGTAAGGCAATTTATTAAGGCTTATGTACTTTTCTGCATATTGTGTTTTACAACTGTAGAATGTGTATTATTTCCTATTAGTACATATACAACAGAACCACACTATGCTAAGTGTGAAGTTGGGTTACTTCACTGCACGCACAGCTAGATGAGCTGTGGGGCACTATCATGTCTGTGTGACACACAGAGAAGTGTCAGAGGTGGCCCTGGTGCCTATCAGGCTAGTGATGGTACCAGGACTGGAGGAAGCCCTCTGTGCAGAGATGGTGCAAGAGACCAAACACTTGGCCTAATGTCACTGGAACAACAGTAGTACCTCTGAGTAGCCTGGATTCCTTGGCATTTTAGAGCCTTGGACGATAGGTAACAAATTCCACTGGCAAATTATCCTATCTCATGTGCCTTTTACAGCAGAAATTGTGGTAGCCAGGGCTGAGAATAGTACTTCCCAATTACCCTAGGTATTTCATAGGCCCAGAGGATAAGAATTGGGAGGCAGTGTGGCGGGAGTGTTCCTCCCTTCCTGGTGTCACTGAGGCATTTATTTGCACAGGATGTCTAAAAGAAGAGGTGAGGTTAGTGTTCTGCTACAGAGTCCAGCAAACTTGGAGAGAGGGGACAGCCAGAGCTGAGGCAGAACCTAGAGGGCATAACCTGAGGTTCCCACATCTGATTCAAACGTGTTCCCACAAGCTTATACCTAATGCAAATATGTGGGCACACACATATAGCAACTATGAAATTGCAGAAATTTACAGTAGTAAAGTAACAAAGAGCAAGAGACAGCAAAGGATGTACTGTCTTGCCATGGTTGCTTCTCCTCTAATGTCTGTGGCAGCCCCTCGAGAGCTGTGCAAGAGAGAATCTGGGATTAGAGTGCTACAAAAACATCAGGAAAATCAGAAACTTAAAAGGGAAGATCAAAGCTCAATATTAGCCCCGTTGTTAAACCCCAAAGAAGGTAAATCCCATAAGCTATGCCCTCAATACACAAGTTATTCAGTAAACTTCTACAGATTTGTAAAAATGGCAGGAATAAGACGATGTGGAGTAGAACGTAGAAGGCTTACATTGCCATGACTAACTTCACCTTGAAGACATCTGACATACCACGTGAGAACAATTGTTACCTGCCTCCTAGGTATAGCCTTATATTTTTTACATTATACACGATCTCTAAGTTAGCCTCACTCTCGAGTCCCCAACCCCCTCCACACGGGATTTGAACTCAAATTTAGGGCAACAGTCCTGGACTGGTACCCTGGCACATATAAAGTCCTGCAGCATTTAAACGCCAGACATCTAAACAGTGGCCTCTTGAGCTGCTTCATCAACATAAACCACGCCCCTTGAAACGTCATTGGCTAGTTCCCGCCTTGCAGCACAAGCCCCGCCCCTACTTACTTTTCTCCTCCAACCCCACCCTCCCACCCAATAGCAGGCCGGCAGACCGAAGGGAAGTTCCGTCACTCACCCTACCAAGTTAAGAAGCTTGTGCACAAGGTGACCTCGTCCCTGGGCCAACCTCTTGAAATGGACATTATAACAGCTGGATGAGAAGAAATTAAAAAAAAAAAAGACTTGAAGGATCATTTTTAGGAGGTCTTCTGGAAATCAGAATAAAACTATCAAGGGAATTAAAGGAGAAGAAAAATTAACACAAAAGGCGCGTGAGGGAAGCTCATTCTTCGGATGTCCAGAAGAAAAAGAGCCACTATGACAGTCTCAAAATTCATGCTCAGCAGGAGGGACTTGGAAGCCGCATCCATCACTTTATCAAAAGAGGAAAGGGGGAAAGGACTGCACTGCAGAGGAGGCGGGACGGTCCTGCCAAGTCCTCCAGGAGTTTAGCTGAGGCCACCAGGAAGCAAAGCCCAGACACAACAGCCTTTGCTGCAGGATTCAGACAAGGGGTCTGAAAACATCATCCATTTACTTGGGTTATATAAAAATGTTAACTTTATTTTCACTGATCTCTTAAAGAAATAGAGCATTTCCTTCAGAATGGGGCAAATGAGATTCCAGTAACTTCGCTGGTAATCAAAACTTCCAACTATGTTGCTATCACGTATGGTAGCTGGACAGGGTTCTCGGGCTTAAAACCCTGTAAAGAGCGGAAGAGCCAGGATGCCACAGCTTAAGGCTAGAGAGAATGGCCTTAGGGGAGTAATCTCTGCTTTTCTGATGGATTCTTTCTTCTCTTACTGTGTTTTCCAGCCCTGGTAGGGACTTTGGCTTTTGACTGATCCCAGATCCTCTTAAGCTCTCTATTTGTGATTCTTTATTAACTTTCTTCAATCATATACTCAATCCCTCAACTTTGAATCAGATGCTGAAGAATCCTACTGTAACCCCCAACTTTTACATTACTACAATACTAAAGATGTTTAACGTTAAGTTTTTCAAGGGTAAAAGAAGTTCTGGAGATTCGGAAGAAATTACAGGATTACAGGGAAAGTTGATATCAATGCCCTGAAGCTAAGTCTAAGAGGAACACACTTATCATTAACAGGTTGTGTTTTTTATTCCTTGCAATGAAAGAGAACATGCCTTTTGCTATCAGTAAGAAAGTGATAGAATTGTTCATTAAAATTGTAAGTTACTTTGCGTAGTATGGACATTTTAACAATGGTGATTCTTCCCAGCCATGAGCATGATATGTTTTTCCATTTATTAACATCTTCAGCTATTTCTTTTTTTAGAGTTTCATAATTCTGTTTATAGAGATCTTTCACATCCTTTGTTAGGTAAATTCCCAAATATTTCATCTTCTTTGGCACAACTGTAAAGGGAATAGAGTCCTTAACTGTTTTTTCAGCTTGACTATTATTGGTATATATAAAAGCTACTGATTTGTGAGTATTGATTTTGTATCCTGAGATGCTTCTAAGAGTTTTGTGGTTGAGTCCCTGGGGTTTTCCAGGTATAAAATCATATCATCTGTGAAGAGTGAAAGTTTGATCTCCTCTGACCCTATTTATTTACACTTGCTCACCTTCTCTTGCCTGATTTTGATGGCTAAGACTTCCATTACAATGTTAAAAAGCAGTGGAGACAATGGGCAACCTTGCCTGGTCCCTGATCTGAGTGGAAATGATTTCAATTTAACTCCATTCAATACGATATTGGCTGTGGGTTTGCTGTAGATGGCCTCTATCAGTTTAAGAAAAGTCCCTTCTATACCTATTTTCTTAAGTGTTCTGATCATGAAAGGATGCTGAATATTGTCAAAAGCTTTTTCTGCATCTATTGAGAGAATCATATGGTCTTTGTTTTTCAGTTTGTTTATGTGATGTATTATATTTATAGATTTACATATATTGAACCAACCTTGAGACCCTGGGATAACACCCACTTGGTCATGGTGTATAATTCATTTGATGTGTTGCTGGATTCTGCACAAAAATAGAGAGGTAGATGTATGGAACAGAATTGAAAACCAAGAGATGAACCCAGTCTTATCATCATTTGATCTTTGATAAGCCTATCAAAAATACAAATTGGGGGAAAGATTCCCTATTTAACAAATGGTGCTGGGAGAATTGGCTGGTGACTTGTAGAAGACTGAAACTGGACCTGCACTTTTCACCATTAACAAAATTCGACTCTCACTGGATAAAAGATTTAAACTTAAGACATGAAACCATAAAGATTCTTGGAGAGAGTGCAGGAGAAACACTTGAAGAAATTGGCCTGGGAGAATACTTTATGAGGAGGAGTCCCCGGGCAATTGAAGCAACACCAAAAATACATTACTGGGATCTGATCAAACTGAAAAGCTTCTGCACAGCCAAGAACACAGTAAGTAAAGCAAGCAGACAGCCCTCAGAATGGGACAGGACATTTGCAGGTTATGCTTCTGACAAAGGTTTGATAACCAGAATCCACAGAGAACTCAAACCGATTAATAAGAAAAGAACAAGTAATCCCATTTCATTATGGACAAGGGACTTGAACAGAAGCTTCTCTGAAGATGATAGGTGCATGGCCTACAGACACATGAAAAAAATGCTCATCATTTTTAATCATCAGAGAAATGCAAATCAAAACCACTTTGAGATATCATCTAACTCCCATAAGAGTGGCTCACATAACAAAATCCCAAAACTACAGATGTTGGTGTGGATGTGGAGAAAAGGGAACACTTCTGCACTGCTGATGGAAGTACAAGCTAATACGTCACTTTTGGAAAGAAGTATGGAGAATACTCAGGGATCTAAAAATAGACCTGCCGTTTGATCCTGCAATTCCTCTACAAGTGTATATGCAAAAGACCAACAATCACTTTATAACAAAGATAATTGCACCAGATTGTTCATTGCAGCTCAATTCATAATAGCCAAGTCTTGGAAGAAGCCCAGATGCCCATCAACCCATGAATGGATTAATGAATTGTGGTATATGTACACCATGGAATATTATGCAGTCTTAAGAAAAGATGGAGACTTTACCTCTTTTATGTTTACATGGATGGAGCTGGAACATATCCTACTTAGTAAAGTATCTCAAGAATGGAAAAAAAATATCCAATGTACTCAGTACTATTATGAAACCAATTTACAATCACTCACACTTTCATATGAAGAATAGATCACAACTATAGCCCAAGATGAAGGAGGGGGGGCTGGGAGGGGAGAGGAGAGGTCAGATCGAGGGAGTGTGAATGGTGGGATCACACCTGTGGTACATAATGCAAGGGTACATATTGGATATATTAGTATAGAGCATAAATGTCTTAACACAATAATTAAGTAAATGAGATGAGGTATATATTAACCAGTGTGATGTAAGCGTTCCTAATTCTATATAAAATCAGCACATTGTACCCCATAAATGCATTAATGTATGCATGCTCTATGTGTTTATGATTTAATAAAAAAATAGCAAAAAATAAAAAAGAAATAAATTGTTCTAGGGTTTGGGCTTGTTTGGGGTAATTTGGGGGAAGATCTAGGAAGCAGTTTTTTCTATATTGGATACTACATAGTAATTGCTACTGTTAAGACAAAGTATCAAATGGCTCTTTCTTGGAGGCAAATCTGTTATCACAGTTGTACAGTTATTTAGTCCTTTAAAAAAAGAAGAAGAAGGTCTTGCTCCTTCACAGACTGGAATGCAGTGACATGATCATAGCTCACCTCATCCTTAACTCCTGGACTTACTCCATCTTCCTGCATCAGCCTCGTGAGTAGCAACAACAAACACCCACCAGTAAGCAAGGCATATTATTATTCTTGCTGTTGTTACTGTTATTATTATTTGTAGAAATGTGCTCTCACTATGCTGCCCAGCCTGGTCTTGAACTACTGGTCTCAAGCAACCTCCTGCCTCAGACTCCTAAAATGCTGGGATTACAGGACTTAGCCCCAGTGCCTGGCCCAGCCCTGTTGTTTATACTCAGTTTTCAATCACTGACTGATCCAAGGGGACAAAGTATCAAATTATATATAACACTACCACCAAGTTATTTTTCTCAGCAATAACCTGTCTCCTGAGCAGGAAGATGATCTTCCTCAGATCGGGGACTCTATCCCTCTCTCCTTAGCCTCGCATGGGGTGTCTCTGAACCCCATTGTTCCTGGACACTGTGGAGCCTCATCACCCCGGACTCATAAACTCAACCTTGCCATGTTCCGTTAGTAGAACAAACCACAGGTCAACGGTGTTAGGTCAACTCAAATAGATCTATGCAGCAAAGTTCCATAAAAAATGGCTCTCAACCCCTATCCTGGATAGTATGGGGGTAAACTGAATGAAAACATAGAACCTACCAACAGGTCTTCCCAATATAGGTTGTCACTTGTTGTATTCAAGAATATACACCAACTATAGGGAGAACGTGAGAATCTGGGATGATATCCATAAGTACAAATATGAAAGGTAATGTTTAGTGACATTAGATAAAAATCCAAAGCAAGTCACATATGGGCAGAACTTAGGTGGCAGGGATGTCAGTCTTGACTTAGGCATAACGAAAGGTACACAGCTGCCCCACAGAGAGAAAAGAAGCCAACATACACCTAGAATGTAATAAGAATAACTATTGAGACAGTCAGGCCAGGAACCAAATAAAAAAACTAAGTATTTGTTCTCTTAGTATGATAAACTACAATTTGTATGGCAATAGATATGGAGAAGAATGTATGTGAGATTTACATTTTTACTTTGCAAAAGTTATACATTATTCAGTTTAGGAAAAAGCACTAAGATCTACTTTAATGGTAAAGAAATTGTGAGGAGAGTAATTGACAGCTTTGAAGAAAATAAAACTATTTGTGCCTAGATATTTTCATATATACACAAGAATGAACAATAGGGAATGTGCTTATATTTATTAGGAAAGAGAAGGTTCTGTACACGACTCTTGAGCATGGCTGCTCTGGGGGCATTCCGATCAGTGGTGACCCTTAGACAAGACCACAGGGCCTGTGTTTGAGCATGGGCCAGGCAAATGGAAGGCAGGGGCTCCTAAGATCCCATGACACCTCCATCTTCTAATTCTGTTACTGGAAGCCCAGACCATTACCTGGCACGCCAACCTCTACCTCCCTCCCTTCAGTTGGAGTTTGAGCTACAGGCAGAGTCCTTGACTCTGAGCTATGTCATATTGAGCTTTATTTTTTTCAATAAAGGACTGTCAAGTACTCTGGGGTGTTGGTCAAGTTTTTCTCAGCACTAAGTTAAGAATTATAGTGTTTGTCATCCCTCAGTCCTGATGAAACCTATTTGATTTCATTTGTTTGTCATGCACCAGTGTGTCTGGGTTTCTTCTCGCCAGTCCCCTGGCTGTTCCTCTTCTGCCACACATGTCAGCGTGGCTGGATCTCTCAGCCCTTTGTCCAGTCAGAGGGAAGAGAAGGACATCCTGGAAATGAACAAGGAATTGTGCTGTCAGCCGGCAGACAGCCAGCAGCAGCTCTGTGACCGCTGGGAGAAAGTGCTCACCTCCTCCCCGGGCAACCAGCTGCAGAACTATAGTAAGTTTGGTGGGTTCCTTGGCCTCAGAGTGATGGCTGAATGTCTTCTCTCTGAGAAAATAAGCATTCTCTAGACTCGATTGTCCTCTTCCCATTTTCGAAATAAATGCCATCCTGACTGTACTTCTGGAATGGTTGCAGTGGGTATTGTAACCTCATTTTGTAAGGATGAAAAAATTGAGGCACAAAGAGTTTAGCCATGATTTGTGCTAAACTAATTTTTGCCTAACCCCCCCTGTGCCTAACAGGCACTTCCTTGCCTGCTGCAGGAACATGTGTGGGGTTAGGTTTAAATCTCCATTACTTATTCCTGCAGCAGGCAAGGAAGTGCCTGTTATTTTGAGGGACAAACTGAACAGGTTTGTATTAGCATCATCTCTGTACTGTATCAAATCCACAGACATACGACATCACTGTTGGGACTAAGGAGCTTGCATTTAGTTCAAGCTTCTGCTAAGGCCCAGTAGGAAAGCACTGTGCTGGTTCCCCTGGAGAAGTTGGTGATGGGACACAGCACCCACTTTAAAGCATACTCCTCTGGAGTATGCCTTACTTCCAGAGGAGTATGCTCAAGTGACACCATCAAGAGGGCCAACCTTGGTGGGAGGGAAGTCCTGCTTTCTGAAACCCCAGTTCTTCTTTGAGTCCAAGAAAATCATTTGACACATAGCTAGAGAGTAGATGGTGACTCTGGGGATGTCAGGGAATCCCTCGCATCCCTTGGTGTCCCCTAACCTGGTGAACCTTCAGGGATGCAGGGCAACCAGCAAGGCAGTGGCAGCAGCTGGATTTGTATCTGGACTCTGAAAATGTCACGCAGCTTAAGCTGCTGTGGTTCAGGTGTCTGTAGTATTCTGTGCGGGTTCCATTCTGGTGCAATGTCTCTGTGCAATCTCCAGGCACCATCCCAATTTAGGTCTGAGACTTGTGTGGATTGAGAGGTTCTCCCATAGACTGTAAAGCCCATTTTGGAGAGTGGAGCCTTGGGAGTTTCTCTTTCACTGTTTCCCAGGATCCAGGAGCTTCTGCTAGTTCTCAGCCAGTCCCTGGCCAGGCAAGGTGCCATGAATCATCCCTCTCCTTCCTTACCTGCAGTGTTGCTTTTCACTTCCCTGGTGAATCCTAGTATTCTCTTCTAGATGATCTGTTCAAAATACGTATATCTGCTTACTATTCTGGTTCCTCTCCATGGAGGAAGCACAGGTTATCTGTGTCTAACTGGTCATTTTAATCTCTCTACCAGTTTTTTATTCTTCTTGTTATTGTTTCTTTTCATTTTTTTTGTTTATTGATTGACATATTTGTGTGATACAATGTGATATTTTAATACATGTATACATATTATAGTATAATGATCAAATTGCAGTAATTAGCATTCCCATCACTTTAAACATTTACCATTTCTTTGTGCTGAGAACTCCAAATCTTCTCTTTGAGCTATCTTCACGTGTATAACACATTATTATTTGCTACAGTCACTGTACTGTGTAATAGAACACCAAAATCTATTCTTCCTAACTGTGCAACTTTTTTTTGTTTGTTTGTTTTGAGACAGAGTCTCACTCAGTTGCCTGGACTGTTGGTGGCATCAGCTTAGCTCACAGCAACTTCTAACTCCTGGTCTCAAGAGATATTTTCATTCATACATGAGAATGAACAATACCTAATATGCTTATATTTATAAAGAAATGGAAGGATCTATACACGACTCTTGAGCATGGCTGCTCTGGGGGTGTCCCCAAGTAATTGGGACTATAAGGACCTCCCACAATACTCAATTAGTTTTTCTACTTTTAGCAGAGATAGGGTCTCACTCTTGTCAAGATGTTTTCAAACTCCTGAGCTCAAGCAATCTACCTGCCTCAGCCCCACAGAGTGCTAGGATTACAGGCCTGAGCCACCTAGCTTGGCTCTATGACTTTGTATCCATTGACCAATCTCTCCTGGTTCCCTCCTCTCTGTGGCCCTTCTCAGCTTCTGGTAATTATTATTCTACTGTCTACTGCGATGAAATCAGCTTTTTAAGATTCCACATGAGTGAGATGTGGTATTTGTCTTTCTTTGTCTGGCTTTTTTCACTTAACATAATGTCTTTCAGGTTCATCCATGTTGCTGCAAATGAAAGGATTTCATTCTGTTTTGTGGCTGGGTAGTGTTCCATTGTGCATGCATGCATGCATACATACATATATACATACACATGTATACACACACACACAGCATATATATATCATATATACATATATATATGTATACACACACACCTCATTTTCTTTATTCGTGCATCTTTAGATGGACATTTAGGCTAATTCCATGTCTTGGCTGTTGCGAACAGGGCTGCTGTGGTAAACATCGGTAGGCAGATGTCTCTTTGACCTACTGACTTCATTTCCTATGGATATCCACCTAGTAATGGAAGTGCTGGATCACTTGCTAGTTCCATTTTTAATTTTTTGAGTAATTTCAAGTTTTCCAAAGTATGTGAGAAGTTTCTTTTCTCCACATCCTCACCAGATCTGTTTTTTTTTTTTTTTGTCTTTTTGATAATACCAATTCTAATTGGGATGAGGTAGTATCTCATTATGATTTTGATCTCCATTTTTCTGATGATTAATGTTGAGCATTTCTTTCAAGAGATGTCTACTCAGGTCTTTTGCCCATTTTTAAATAAAATTATCATTTTTTTTTTGCTATTGAGTTGTTTGAGTTCCTTACATACCTACTTACTAAATCCCTTATCAGAAGCAGAGCTTGCAAATACTTTATCCCATTCTATAGGTTGCCTCTTCACTTTGTTGATGTTTTTCCTGAACTGTGCACAAACTTTTTAGTTTGATGTAATCCCATTTGTCTGTTTTTGCTTTTGTTGCTGGTGTTTTCGAGGTCTTATTCAAAAAAGTCTTTGAAGCCAGGTATGGTGGCTAATGCCTGTAATCCTAGCATTCTGAGAGGCTAAGGCGGGTGGATTGCCTGAGCTCACAGGTTTGAGACCAGCCTGAGCTATAGAGTGAGACTCCATCTCTAAAAAATAGCTGGGCCTGTGGCGGGTGCCTGTAGTCCCAGCTACTCAGGAGGCTGAGATAAGAGAATCGCTTGAGACCAAGAGTTTGAGGTTGCTGTGAGCTATGATGTGACAGTACTCTACAGAGGGCGAAAAAGTGACTCTGTCTGAAAAAAAAAAAAAACTTTTCTCAATTCAATTTCATGAAGCATTTCCCCTGTTTTCTTCTAGTGGTTTTGTGGTTTAAGGGTTTTACATATATTTAAGTTTTTAGTACATATAGAGTTTGTTTTTACATTTGGTGAGAGATACGGGTCTAGTTTCATTCTTCTGCATGTGGATATTCAGTTTTCCCAACATCATTTATTGACAAGATTGTCCCTAATATATTTTCTTGGTATGTTTGCTGAAAATTAGTTGAGTGGGCGTGGTGTCTGTAGCACAGTGGTTACGGTGCCAGCCACATACACTGAGAGTGGCGGGTTTAAACCCAGCTCCGACCAGCTAAACAATGACAACTGCAACAAAAAATAGCTGGGCATTGTGGGAAGTGCCTGTAGTCCAAGCTACTTGAGAGGCTGAAGCAAGAGAATCGCTTAAGCCCAAGAGTTTGAGGTTGCTGTGAGCTGTGATGCCACAGCATTCTACCAAGGTCGACATAGTGAGACTATGTCTCAAAAAAAGAAAATTAGTTGAGTGTAAATGCATGGATATATTTCTGGTTTTTCTATTCAGTTCCATTGGTATATATGTCTGGTTTTAGGCAAGTGGCATGCTAATTGGTTTACTATAGCCTTTATAGTTTATTTTGAAGTCAAGTGGTATAATGCCTCCAATTTTGATCTTTTTGCTCATTTGGACCTTAGGAGTCTTTTGCCTTTCCATATGAATTTTAAGATTATTTTTCCTATTTCTATGAAGAATGTCATTGGCATTTTGATAAGGCTTACAGGAAATATGTAGATCACTTTGGATAATAATTAATTCTTCCAATTCTGGAACATGGGATCTTTTTCCATTTCTTTGTGTCCTCTTCAATTTTTTCACCAATGTTTTATAGTTTTCATTATAGACATCTTTCACTTCTTTGGTTAAGTTATTCCTAGGTGCTTTTTTGTAGCTATGGTAAAGGAAAATGCTTTCTGGATTTCTTTTTCAGATAATTCACTGTTAGAGTATAGAAATGCTACTAATTTTTGTATGTTGATTTTTTTATCCTGCAACTCTACTAAATTTGTTTATTAGTGCTAAAATTTTTTTTTAGTGTTATTCTGAGGGTTTTCTGTATGTATGACCCTGTCATCTTCAAATGGGGACAGTGTAACTTTCTCTTTTCCAATTTCATTTCCTTTTATTTCTTTCTCTTCCCTAATTGCTCTGACTAGAACTTCTAGTACTATGTGGAATAAAAGTTGTGGAAATGAGCATCCTTGTCTTATTCCAGATATCAGAGGGAGAACTTTGTCCCATTCCCTGTGGTGGTAGCTATAGGTTTGTTGTATATGGCCTTTATTTGTTGACTTGTTCCTTTCATATAGTTTGTTGATGACTTTTGTCATCAGGAAGAAATGTCAAACTATATCAAATGCTTTTTAAGTGTCTTTGAAAATGATTATATGGTTTTGTCCTTCATTTTGTTAATAAGATATATCACATTTATTGAATTACGTGTGTTGAACCATTCTTGCATCCCTGAAGTGAATCCTACTTGATCTTGGTGAATGATCTTTTTAATGAGTTGTTGAATTTGGTTCACTTTTTTTTGTTGAGAACTTTTGCAACAAAGTTCATTAGAGATATGGCCAGTAGTTTTCTTTCTTTCTTTTTGTTTCTTTCCTTTCTCCCTCCTTTCTTTCCTTTACTCCCTTCTTTCCTTCCTTTCTCCTTTCTTTCAGCACTTCTACCTGGTTTTGGTATCAGGGCAATGCTGGTCTCATAGAATGACTTTGGAACTATCACTTCAGTTTGTTTTGTTTTGTTTTTTAATAATTTGAGTATAATTGGTATTAGTTCTTTAAATGTTTTGTAGAGGCTCAACAGGCTAAGGCGCCAGCCACGTACACCTGAGCTGGTGGGTTCGAATCCAGCCTGGGCCCACCAAACAACAATGACGGCTGCAACCAAAAAATGGCCGGGCGTTGTGGGGCGCCTGTAGTCCCAGCTACATGGGAGGTGGAGGCAGGAGACTCTCTTGAGCCCAGGAATTGGAGGTTGCTGTGAGCTGTGATGCCACAGCACTCTACCCAGGGTGACAGCTTGAGGCTCTGTCTCAAAAAAAAAATAAAACAAAATAAATGTTTTGTAGAATTCAGCAGTGAAGCCATAAAGTTTCAGACTTTTCTTTGATGGTTACTGCTTCAGTCTTATTACTCATTATTGGTCTGTTTAGGTTTTCTTTCTTCATGATTCAATTTTGGTAAGTGGTATGTGTCCAGAAATTCATCCATTTATTCTAGGTGTTCCAATTTGTTGGCATATAGTTGTTTGTAGTAGTTTCTTATGACATTTTGTATTTCTGAGGTATTAGTTGTAATGTCTCCTTTTTCATCTCTGATTTTATTAATTTCAAATTTTTCTTTTTTTCTTAATCTAGCTAATCTAGACTTACCAATTTTGTTTATCTTTTTAAAAAACTTTTTTGTTTTCATATTTTCTATTTTTTTTTAAGTTTCTGTTTCATTTATTGCTGCTCTGATCTTTAATTACTTCTTCCCTTGTACTCATTTTGGGTTTAGATTGTCCTTGTTTTTCTAGTTCCTTAAAGTGTAATGTTAGGTTTATTTGAGCTCTTCTTCCTTTTTTGATGTAGGCATTTATTGCTCTAAACTTCCCTCTTGATACTGCTCTTTCTGTGTCCTGTAGATTTTGTCATGTTGTGTTTCCATTTTCATTCATCTCCAGGAATTTTGTATTTTTCTTTTTAATTTCTTCATAGACTCATTGGCTGTTTAGGAGCATGTTGTTTAAGCCATGTATTAGAATCCAAAATTCCTCCTGTTATCAATTTCTAGTTTTATTGTATTGTGGTCAGAAAGACACCTGATCTTTCAATTTTTTAAATTTTGTTAAGATTTGTTTTATGGCCAAACATATGGTCTGTCCTGGAGACTCTTCCATGTATGTTGAGAATAGTCTGTATTCTGCAGCTTTTGGGTGGGATGTTCTGTAAATGTCCATTTAGTCTAGAGCCCAGTATAACTCCAATGTTTCTTCATTGATTTTGTGACAGAATGATCTATGTGCACTACTGAAAGTGGAGCGTTGGAGTCCTCTACTATTATTGTATTGTTGTCTATCTCTGCCTTTAGGTCTACTAATACGTGCTTTATATATTTAGGTGCTACAATGCTGACTGCATATGTGTTTATAATTATTTTATCCTCCTGTTGTACTTGTCCTTTTATTGTTATATAATGGCCTTCCTTTTCATCATTTTTGATTTAAAGACTATTTTATCTGATACAAGAAATACAAGAATAGCTACTTTCAATCTTCTTTGGTATATATTTTGCATGGAATATCTTTTTCTATTTCTTCACTTTTGATCTATGTATGTCTTTACAGGTAGGGTGAGTTTTTTATTAGCACTACATGGTTGAGTCTATTTTTTAATATATTCAGCCACTCTGTCTTTTAATTGGAGACTTTATTCCATTTATATTCAAGATTATTCTTTATAGGTAAGGAGTTACTTCTGCCATTTTTTTTTACTTGTTTTCTGGTTGTTTTGTAATTCCTCCTTTCCTTGCATCTCTCTTTATTGTCTTCCTTTCCACTTAAGTGATTTTCTCTGTAGGTTTTAATTTGTTGCTTTGTATGCTTGTTGCATTTATAATGTTTTTGCTTTATGATACCACAAGACTTACACAAACCATCTCAGAGTTATAACCAGTTATTTTAAACTGATGCCAACTTAAATTCGATAGCAAAGAAAAGCAAAGTAAGGGCAGTGCCTGTGGCTCAAAGGAGTAGGGTGCGAGCCCCAGGAGTAGGGTGGTGGGTTCAAACCTGCCCAGGCCAAAAACTCCAAAAGAAAGAAAGAAAAGCACAGTAAGAGGTAAAACAAACCCCCCCCAAAAAAACCCTTAAAAATCTACATTTGAACTCCACCCCACATTTAAATGTCTCAATTTACATCCTTTTATAGTGCTTATCTCTTAACAAATTGTTCTAATTATTTTTAAAACAGTTTTCTCTTTCAGTCTTCATGCAAAAGATATGTTTTATACACCATAACTACAATATGTGAGTATTTGAATTTATCTGTATACTTTTATCAATTAGTGTTATGCCTTTGAATATTTTATTGTTGAATGTTAGCATCTTTTTCCTTCAGACTGATGAACTCTTTGTAGCATTTCTTATAAAATAGGTCTGGTGGTGATAAATTCCCTCGGCTTTTGTTTGTATGGGAAAGTCTTTACTTCTTCATGTTTGAAGGATAGCTTTTCTGGCTATAATATTCTTGGTGGACAGGGTTTTTTTTTGTTTTGTTTTGTTTTCTTCCCTTCAACACTTAGAATGTGTCATCCTAGTCCCTCCTGCCTGGCCTGTAGGTTTCCACTGAGAAGTCTGCTGTAACATGCATTGGAGCCTTTGTATATGTTATTTACTTCTTCTCTGTTGCTGCTTTTAGAATCCTCTTTTTGTTCTTCACTATTGAGAGCATATGATATGCCTTGGGCTAGTCTTATTTGGACTGAATCTGTTTGGCGACCTTTGACCTGCATATTGTATTAATCTCTAGGTTTGGAAAGTTTTCTGTTATTATTTCTTTGACTAAATTTTCTACCCTTTCCTCTTTCACAACTCTCTCTTCTTGAAGGCCATTGAATCTTGAATTTGCTCTTTTGAGGCCATATTCTAGATCTCATAAACATTCTTTGTTACTTTTCATTCATCTTTCTCCTTTAACTTTGTATTTTCAAATAGCTGGTCTTCAAGATCACTGATTTTTTTCTTCCTGATCAATTCAGCTGTTGAGACCTTCTAATGCATTTTCCAGGTCCATAATATCTATTTGATGTTTTTTTAACAAGTGAACAGTTTATTAAGAATTAAACAAAGGTATGATGTGATACAGTACAAGCAAGACACTCAAGATAGGTATAATAGTACTTAAGTTTAACTGAAATTTAAGTTTTTGTGTGAGTAGTACTATTATTTGATTTTTTAAATTATAATCTCCTTGTTAATTCTCTGAGAAATTTCTGATTTTTTCTCTATGTTTTTTGGAGTTCATTGAGCTTCCACAAAAACAGCTATTTTGCATTCCCTGTCCAAAAGATCACACATTCCTGTCTCACTAGTTTCAGGCACTGGCACTTTATTTGGTCTATTCAATGAGGTCAAATTTCCCTAAATATTTTTGATGCTTTTGGATGTCTGGGAATTGAAAGATTAGATACTTATTCCAGTGTTCATAGTCAGACCTTGTTTATACCTATCCTTTTCCAGAGAACCTTCTAGACTATTGAGTTCCCTAAGTCTATGGTCACTGCAGCCATTTTTGCACTAGAGGGAGCCCTAAGCCCAGGTACCTGGTGACTCTTGTAGACGCCTAGATTCCCCAGTCCTGATGGACTCTGGGAAGATCCAGAAGTGTACCCTAGGTTCTGAGGTAAAGTCCATAGTTCACCTTCCTGTCTTGCCCCCAAACAAAAGGAATCTTTCTTCATGATGAGCTGCACAAGCTGTATGGAGCAGTGATGCAGGCATTTCCATGGCTGCTATAGCAGCTGATGTCACACTGAGTTGTACCCCAAGTCTATGGCCTCCCAGACCTGTGTCACACTGGGGCTTATCCAAAGACTGTGGTTACTATGGCATGCCTGCCACTGAAATTTATTTAGGGCTCACTTTAGTCATCCAGTGGTAAAGGGGGCTGGAACTCAGTTTCTAGCTGCTAGACAAAAGCTTCCTTTCTGGCCTAGGGCAGGTCTAAATGCTCCCTCTGTGAGCACTAGCCTGCAATCAAAGGCCTGGTACTATGTTTTACCTTAAAGAGGCTGGTACTAAGTTCCAGTACAAGTCCTATACTTCCCTCTTCATCTCCAAGCCGTTAGATTCTCTGCATGGCACTGCCTAGGCTTGGGGAAGGGGTGCTACTGGCAACAAGAGAAAGTTCTTTTTACACTCTTCATGCGTCTTTTGTTATTATATTAAAACTAGGCATTGTGATCTCTTACCTCACTTACCTCATTATTTAGTTCTTCTGAAAGTATTTTCTTGCGCAGAAAGTTGTGTAATTTATTGTTCCTCTAGAAGAACCATCACTGGAGAGTTATATTCCACATTTTACTATGTACCTCCTACTCATTTTCATTTTTTAAATGTTTCTAAAAAATATTTGTGGCTCAATAGCTTTATTTTAATTTTAGAGGTCAAAAGGATGTATTACAGCTAAAGACTTTTCCCAAGGAATATTTTTAAATCTTTATACCAATGTCTATGGAATGACATATACTTTTCAGTGAAAACTTTCCTAAATGAATTATTTGATTCAGTGTTACAGAACAATGGTCTATAGCCTACCTGCAATAGAATCACCTGGGATGCTTCTGTAAAAAATTAAAGATTTGAAGACTCATGCCAACTAAGTCTTTTGAGATTGGAGCTCAGAAAGTAGCACCCATACACCCACAGCTGATTAGAAAGTATACTAAGTTTAAAAATTAGTCTTCATATTTTCAGACTGAGGATTCTTACAGAATGACAAAGGACAAAAACCTTAATCTTTTAAAGTTAGATTATAAGCTTCTTAACCACAATTTCTTTTTCTTAGTCTTATACTCTCAAGAGACTACTGAAGAAAAGGGAAACAAAGTCATCAAAGAAGAGCTATATATTTATACATATTTTGCTTTAATAGTGATCAAAAAGACCATTTCATTTCCTCTTACCAATCGTGTCCACCAGGTATGCTGGCCTTCAACATATGGCTATAACAACATATATAAATCTATATCATACATTTATACACACTAACACACATTCTATAAGCACTGTGAAGACACAAAATAGGCTTTTGCATGACTGGGTGCCTTTCCCAGGCCACTTAAAAATGAGCACAGGTGTGCTGTATGCAAGAATTTCAATTGGCTTCGTCTGGCCAGCAATCCCCACTATTCCCAAGTTAAGATAGGATGACAAAACGGGATGGCATATTTAGAATGAGGTCAGTCCAGTTTGGAGATCATATGAGAAAAGATATAGGAGGTGTTAGTCTAAGCCTGAGATGGAATCTGGGAAGTCGCCACATTTATGATGTGAACTCAAAGAACTCAGGTGCTACGTACTGTAGACTAAAGCCCAGTTTGTCCCAAGGAAGATGGCCCAAGCTCAGGTATAGATCTATGAGTAGTGTGCACTGAGCCCCTGCCAGCACCATCCAGCAGGGCGTCATTGCTCAGTTTTGTGCTTTTAGGATTTCCCAAGAAGCTCCAGTGTTGGGACCACTTGACTCATTCAAAAAATTCAAGGTTGTATTTCCACTGAGTTTTCCATCTCAGGACAGCTGATGAGGCAAGAATTATACGGTTGCTGGTTCCCAAGCCACTGGGGCTGTTTAGAAGCAGTATCATGAAAAGCTCTATGCAAACTATACTTTTTGCTTAGTGCTGGGCCAAGCAGACCTTGGCTAATGGCATTCCATAACTGCCTTTCCATCAGTCTCACCAGGACATATCTCTGACTCCCTCTTCTGGACCCTCCAGGTTTAGAGGAGTGGGTTTTGAAGGAATATTTTCCTCAGTAGATAGGTAGCTGCACAAAAGGGGGACAGGCCATCCTTCCTGCTGTTTTAAAGATCTGCAGTGGCTGCGCTTCTTACATGGTTCCTGGAAGGCAAAGGTCACAAGGCTGGAATGCACGGCAGAGCCCTTAGGAATTTCACCTGCAGACAAAATTAAAACAAACCAAATCACTGTGTATGTCAGGCCCTGCTGATAGCTACCTGAGGCTGGAGTGAGAGGTACATGGTGACCAAGCTGGGAGCATGGTGAGAGCCAGCTGACAGGATGAGCTGAGGGCATGCACTGCAGTCGGTGCCCCAGGTAGAGGAAAAGCCTCCCACATCCCTGTGTGCTGGAATCACTGCACACTGGGTGGTCAGAATTTTAGGGGCCAGTTCACTGCTCAAGTCACTATGTCTCAGCAAAATGATGGTCTTTGCCATCTCCCAGAAAAAGAAGTGCTCGACATGAAATACACGCATACAGAAAAGGCCTGCTGTAGGAAGAAGAGCACATTTTGCCGAGACACCACCTGTTATCTTTAGGTCCCAGCAACCTTTGTGAGGATCAGGAGGGTCCAAGTCAGCAGGGACCTCAGAAATCATCTATGTCCAGCCCACCTTTTCCAGATGGGGGACAGAAGTCTCACAGAGACTAAGAGCCAACCAAAGCCACACAACAGTTAGTGATAGCCTGGGATTAGGACCTAGGGCTTGGGCCCATTTCAACAATCAAAAGGAAATAGAGGGGAGCAGCTTCCACACTGTGGGAGCTGGCGATACTAGAGACTGTTGGGTTACCTTTGCTGGGACAGGAATAGGCTTTACAGAGGCAATCTTGTAAGTGTTGTTCTAAAGAGGCTCAGGAAAGAAGAGAATCACCAAAGAAGAACGAAAGGGAATTAGCATAAAACCCAAACAAACAAAAATCAAGTTATATCACAGTGCAAGTCATTTTCACACTACAGAAATCAACATTCCTTCATGTTACAATTTAGGACCATCCCTAGGAATATGTTCAATTGCTCATGGCAAAGCTGGAAAGTTTAAGTTAAATGGTTTTTGATTTTTCTCTTTTATTTTCTTTTTGAAATTTTCAGATTAATATGAGGGTACAAACAATTACATTACATTGTTTGCATTAGGTAAAGCCCAAATTGTAGTTGAGCCCTTCACCCAGGAGGTGTACCATATATCCTTATGTTGTGCACATTAGGTGAGATAGTTTCTGATTTTTAAACCATTTCATACACCTCAAGTTTTTGTTAAAGTTCCGAGGGGGTGATTAACATTTAATGTTTTAAGTAAATGTAGATAATATTTATTATTAAATTCTCTTTTAGATCAATGAGACGCAACAGATCTCTTTCGTCATGTTACTCAAAGAAAAAGATACATCAAAATCAAATTGCTGCTCTCAACACAGGAGCATGCAGTGATTAGATTGCACCTTGCTTTTGTTTTTTCATAAAGAAATATAGGAAACACCAGAACACATAACTGGCTTTGAGACATCTTTATCAAGAGCTAACGCAGAGGCAGATCCCCAAATGCCTGCTGACCTCCAGGGTTGACTGACTTGCACCTCTCCAGACTCCCTAACTTGGCATAAAAAAGTGAACACTGGAGTGAAAAGGAAAGACAATGATGTGAGCGTGAACAAGATGCACGGGAGGAGCTGATTGGCTGGGAGGGTGATGGGGATGAAGCCCGCAGGCCACTCACTGCAGACCTGCCACCCTGCAGGTGGACCCATAGTCTTCTCCTGGACAAGGGTCCCCTACAGACTCTGATGACAGCTGGTGATGGGTTTGGGGCAGGCTCTGTACCTCTGACTGGTGCAGTGGTTTCCTTCCCTTCAAATTAGTCTTTGCCTTCTTCAAAACATCATATGTCCTGGTCACTGAAAAAAAAAAAAAAAGCCCCACAGAGCAGATATTACCAGTGAGGCCCCTCCTTGAGTAGCCTGTGCATTCTAAAGCATTTCTACTAGCCATTCAGCATGGGGGCTCTTGCTGCTCCCCATCCTCCCCTCCCTCTTCATCCACATTTCTGATGGCCCAGGACGTTCAGGGCCATCCCCAAGCCTCTCTGGTCATTGTTCATCTGTAGCATGAGGGGAGCATTTGGAGACCCCCCCTTCCTCTCTGTTTCTGGCCTGGGGCCACCTACGCTGGCTGATGATGAACTGCTCCATGCTCCTCTCCTGCTGGGTGGCGGTCTTCAGACGCTCAGCTGTGCTTTGAAGGAGCCTTTCCTGATTAGATACTTTGGTTCTCAGTTCCAGAAGTTCTCTTTCTGTTGCTTCTCCCTGGGGAAGAGGAACAGGCTCTCATCAATAGTCAGAAAACCTAAAGCACCCTGTGTCTCAGGGATCATTCTAATCCCAAGTAGGATTCCATGACCTTCTCGCCCATCTTTGGCCTTGCTTCCCGCCATTAAGGCCTTGAGAACCCTCTAGCTGAGGACAGTTTAGGATGAGGCTGTTGGGAGGGAACATGGAGGACCTGGACGCGCATGCAGACTGGTGCAGGCCTACACGCCTACTACTGAAGAGAGCCTGGCTATAAGCCGGCTTGAGCTCCCAACTGTGAACAAGACCTCGGTTTTAGCACTGACATTAATTCTGTCCCTCCCCCATCACAAGTAAGACTTGGGAGCTCAGGAATGTTATGGCTGAGGACACAAGTCTGATCCAAGGAAAGTTTGCAAGTTTGTGAATATTTGTGCCAATATGAAGATGACAAAGTACCTTCTCCCTGAAATTAGCATAGTTGGGGCCCAAAAGGTACCAGCAACATTGATCTGAAGCTAGAACCCTTGAGATCCTGAAACCTGACTACCCAAGGTTCTGCTGACCAGAGCCACCCTGAGAGCTGATGGATCTTAGAGGTGGCTGGCTTTTCCCAGGCCTGGCCAGATGTGCAGACTTAAGTGATATGCCAGGGTCCTGGACTGGCTACCGCTTACCGTGTCAAGACGCTCTAGTCATTTGTGTAGATCTGAAGCTTTGACACACCCCTGAATTTCAGCTCAGCCAAACTTCAGCAAGGTAAAGAAACTGGACATATATTGATTACCAGGGCTACTGTGTTTCTGCCTCCTCCATATCCCTTCCTCTTCCTCTCTGTTTTCTCATCAAGGTTCCGGAGGTAGGAGGAGGAAGGATTTTGTCAGAGATTCAATGAAAGCTGCTGCCATGGATCAGAGGTCTCCTTCCGGGAACATTCCCCAAAGGTCCTAACTATCCCAACTCACTATGTGACTCCTGATCTTCTGAGAAGCTATGGGGCTGAGGAGACAAAACAATATTGAGGGGCAAGAGAGCTGGGTTTGAACCAGGAAAGGATGCTAGCATCTTACCACCTTGCTGGGCAGCATGGTGCTGTGGGTGCTTGGCAGGGCTGCTCTCCAGAACATGGTAAGGAGGGAAGCTGACTCCTCCAGGGTCTGGTGTAGGGCAGTGGCACTGCTGCAAAGCTCAGGGATGCTTGTTCTGCCCAAGACCTAGGGAAAAATGGAGGGAACCATGGATATCACTGGGATGAGATTTGGCTGGTTGCAGTGGCTCACACCTAATCCTTTCTGGGAGGCTGAGGCAGAGATTACTTGAGCCCAGGAGTTCAAGACCACCCTGAGCAAGAGGGAGACTCTGTCTCTACTAAAAATAGAAAGACTGAGCATTGTGACAGGTGTCTGTAGTCCCAGCTACTCGAGAGGCTGAGGCAAGAAAATCACTTGAGCCCAAGAGTTTTAGGTTGTTGTGAACTATTACACCACAGCACTCTACCCAGGGCAATACAGTGAGACTCTGTCTCAAAAAAAAAAAAAAGTGGAGCTATTCCTTTTCCCTCACCCCAAGCATAAAGCTCAAGCTTCCTTTGTGAGTGAGACACAACTTGGGTCTGCTCAAATCTGAGAAACACTTGTTCAGCCATTTGCAACTCCAAGGACCAAGATGCTGCTCCCTTCACCAGGAACGGCATCCTGCACCTGGAGAATCTACAAGGCTCTAAAACTCATCCCCCCTCTACATCCTGTGAACCTGTCACCTTCCTTGCCTGGGATAAATGACCACTTCTGCATTCATGCCCTCACAACACAGATGACAACTTCTCACACTGTGCCTGCAGCTCATTTCTGTGCCTGGATGTGTGTCTTGCCCTCTCCTGTGACGGATCCTTGGAGGCACGGCTGTCCCCCTGCACCCATGGGTCTCCATCAGCTTTGTCAGTCCAGCACCTGGTGCCTGGTCTCTCCCAACAGAAAAGCACTGTGAGACATAGTGCTGACTGCACTAGGAAATCCATAGCCACCAAGCTCCCCACACTTGCAAATCCCTCCATTCCTGTTCATCTGGGTGATTTTATTCTGCTCACAGACGGCCAAGTGCCTGGGTGACTACAACAGACCATAAGCTAGCAAAGTGGGTTCTGTACAGTGCCATGTGTGTTGTGTTTAACAAATGCTCTACTCATGTTGGCCGTGAGGCTATAGGGGCTCTTCTGTGAGTTGAGGGGAAACGTCCAGTCTGGAAGAGCAGAACTTACAACAAAAATGAGATAAAGAAGAAAGGGCTTGCCTGCTATAAAAGGAAGAGATATCCCTGGCTGTCAAGAGACATAAAGAATGAAGAAAAAGAGCAGGAGAAGGAGCTAAATCAAAGCAAGAAAGAGCACAAGGGAAGAGTGTGCCTAAAGCTATAGGTGTGATTACCTCTGTGCCCTGAGCTTCAAGGCCGGGGAAGTTACACGATGGCCTCACCAGAGATGCTATCTTTTTCACCAGCATTTTGCCCTCCCCAATTTGCTGTCTTAGGGCAGTGTAGTCATCAATGTGGCCAATGACATGCCGGCCGTTCTTATTGGCAAAGGAGCCATCAATAGCATCGCCCTCCAGCTTGGGAGAGCTCTTCATTCCTGGAGAAGTATCCACATCCAGGCCTGAAAAAGAAAACCACAACAAAACAGAACCCACTGTTACTCATCATGATATCCTCAGCTCACTTCAATCTGAAAGAACAGGTAATGAAGGGAGGGAATGAGAAAGGAAGCTTTGAAATGTACAAGGGTGAAGTGAAGTCCAGAGGGATATTTGGGGTTCTGTATTTTTATAATCATTCTTACATCATCTCATAATGACAAACTTTCCAGGAGACAAATTTCTTCCTTATTGACAAATGAAACAGGAAGAACAAATATAACTAAAAAATAAGTTTCTGGGTAGAGGAGACACAGGAAATCAAGTAATTCAGGCAGCATTTCCAAGAACGGGGAGAGGTTAAGTACAAGGAAGCAGAAACAGAACAGGCGGATGGATAATGGCAAGACAGGCAGCCACAGCAGGTGCAGTGAGGAGGGCTAAAGGCCTGGGGCACACAGAGAAGAATCTCTGAATCAATGTAATGTGTCTATTGGCAACTGAGGGTTGTTTGTGTTAATAACTTTCCACCTTTAGTCTCTGAGCTCTTTAGTTGCCATATTTACCATCTTTCCTGTTGAATGTGGCAGTTTCTGAGCCAGGAGTAGAGAAAGAGGAACTGGGGAAGACCACGGCTGGAGAATTCATGCCAACGTCCCGGACTGGCGGGGAAGCAGCTGGGTCTAGGGAGTGGAGACAACCACAATTTTCAGGAGGCCTGAAGGTGCCACACACCCCGCACCAGACATGCAGCCTGGTCTTCACTACCTAGGCCCTGAGGTGGCAGGACTCACCTCTTACATAATTACCACACCACAAGCAAAAGCAATAACCACGTCACTTAGTTCTCTGTGTTTCCATTCTTCAAAACAAAGAGATATTGTCTTAATTGAAGGGTTTCATAAGAAATCAGCTTATAGTCTGAAGAATTATTGGGTATATTTTTATAAACCCAGGTTTGAATATGGTCTGCATTTAGTGTCTCATGTAATGCCTTGTAAGGAGACAGAAATATATATAAGCATGTCCAGTGGATGTGTTAAAATGTTGACTCAAAGAAGGAATGGACTCATGGGGGTTAAACTCAACATTCTAGTCACCATTCTGATGACTTAAGAGTGGAAAAACTTGAGTCTTCGGAGACAAAAGGAGGCCAAAGACTCAGTGGGTTATAGCTGCCCTGCTGGAGGCCTGGAAGCAGCCCTGCCATGGAGGAGCTGGAGAATGTCATGAAGATGGAAGGGAGGGCCTGCTTGGGCAAGTGGGGCTCAGAGGCTGCTCTCCAGCTCAGGCCTCTGGGTACAGGAGGAAGAGGAGTAGTGGGACTCAGTCTTGGCTGGAGTTGGAAGCCAGAGGGAAGGGGAGGAGGACAACTGAACACTACAGCCATTACAGCTCCCCGAGAGGAGCAAAGCATCCATCTACTGGAAGCTGAGCAGCTCTGAGGCCCCCCGCACTGTGCTTGAAAGTTTCATATTTTCTCACTTAATTGCCAAGACACCTGCGATACTTCCTGAGTCCCTGATAGGGACTTTTTGCCACACACTGAGTTCCCCACGTGTGAAGGAAAGGGGAGCCAGACTCAAGAATCTTAGAAGGTCAGCAATAGTGAGAGCACAGGAAGGCGGAAGGGATACAGACTGAAAGTCAAGATGGCTCTGAGCCTGACTCTGTCTTTTGTAGACTACAGCTTGTCCATTAGCATCTCAACATATAATTTTGCTCATATGAAATACAGAGATAGTAGAACCTGTTCTACTTCAGGAGAAATTAGATATTTGAAAACACTTGGTAAATATTAAAGCACTATGCAAATGTAAGGAATATGGCACCCTATGGCTAGATGGTTGCTAATTACTGAGCAGTTCTTATTGGGTGCCAGGCACTTGTAAATTATTTCACTTAATGCTCAAAATAAATATACAGGGTGTATACATATTATTATTCCCACCTTAAAGATAAGAAAACTAAGGCTTAAACATCTGAGAGTTTGGACACCTTGCCCAAAGCAAAACAAGCTATAAAGGCAAACTCAGAATCTAGAGCAGTATTTTTCAACCTTTTTTATCTCATGGCACACTTGAACCTACGGTTAAGCTTCTGTGGCACACTTAAATTATGCTGATGGGAAAAAACAGAGTAAAAAAAAAAGAATATATTTACTGTGCTTTGAACTTCTTTCAAAAATAATTTAATTAATAGTTGTGGGGTTAGAAATCCCCACATGTATGTCTCATGTACGTCTCATTTGAGTGAGCCACTAATGGGTTAAATTGGCTTTGCCTTCACAGAAAAAGCAAACAGGTTTGGGCTACCCTGAGGCAAACACAAAGACTGTTTTCTGGTCATCTGGAGACAGATACTTTGAAGTTTTTGTAGCCGTTGGTTCCAAGGCATTAGAAACTGAAAAGCTGCTTGCCTGGAGACAGGGTCCAGAGGTTGAGGAAATGTTTTTACATTTTGTCAAAAGCCTAAAGACCTCAGCACTGTGGAGAAACAAAGTCATAAATCCATTTAAGGTTAACTTGGTGAGCACATGAGGAGTTTCAGAAAGCAGTTCCCCCACCCCCACCCCAAGCTCTGTGTCTCTTATTTGTATGTAGATTTCTTACACAAAAGCTGAGGCTCAGTTACAAGAAGTTAAGGTAAAAGAGCACTGTGCTGGTTTGCAGACATGATGTCTGCCACTTAGGTTTAGAGTTAGATAGAGGAAGTTAGATAATGGTGAATGTTGTAAATCATAGATTAAGTGTGC
>CAUYRH010103910.1:0-12671 GCA_963574655.1 Perodicticus potto
CAAAAGCAGGCCGGCCCATAGTTCCCATTGAAATACTGGTAAGTTTGTTGATTTAACTTTATTTGTTCTTCATTTTAAATATCGTATTTGTTCCCATTTTATTTTTTTTACTTCAAAATAAGATATGTGGAGTGTGCATAGGAATTTGTTCATAGTTTTTTCTTTTTAAACTATAGTCCGGCCTGCCTACAGTCTGAGGGACGCTGAACTGGCCCCCTGTTTAAAAAGTTTGAGGACCCCTGGTTTAAAGTGTCTTTGAAGTGGGCTGAGGAGAGATTTAGGCTCTCAACTCTTTGGGATTTGAGAAATCAGCAGAGGCCTCCAGACTCCATCTTGTACAGCTGTATCATCATTGTGATTAACATCTCATGCCCCAGATCACCTGTTGCCCAGACAATATTCAGCAAGTCATATATACTGCTTTGTTTTTGGTTTTTTATTTTTTCCCCAACAATTTCCCTCTAGATTTTTCTCTTTTTTCCTTCTTTTCTTTCTTTATTTTGCTAGTTGAAATGTAATTTTTCTTGTTGCCTTTTTTAACAATTAGAACTTCATCTTTGCTAGTGCTTCTGCCCCTATTATTTGGTTTTCATCCCTATTTTACCCCATAAGGTTTTCTGTTTGTTTTGGTTTGATTTACATATTTTTGTCTTTCCTCTTCTATTGGTGGAGGCGAGGTACTGTGTCTAAACAGGCTGGCAAAGACCTGCTAGTGTCAAGAAAACCAGCACCTGGCCCAGAGGTTGGGGATTTTGAAAGTTGGGTCAAGTACACTACTATAGACCTACATTAGCTCTGTCTCCCTTTTTCTGTGCCTCTCCTCTTTTTGTCAATGTTCCTTTAACTTACCCCCTCTCAGTTCTCTATTTTCTTTTCATAAATCTTTTTTCCCTTCTTATTCTTCAATCTTCTCATCCTTCTGATCCTGTACCAAAAGGACTCATCAAAACCTTTGTACCAAAGGTACAGTAACTTAAAGAGCAAGAGGAAGTGAAAGGAAAACTAGGGTAAGGAAATAGATAAAAGAAAAAACTTATCAGGAAGAATCAGCAGAAAAACCCAGGTAACATGAAAACCACTCCAGAGCAACTGGAGGGACCCCCCCACCACCACAAGGGACCATGAAATAGCTACTGCAGAGGACTCCACCTATAAAGAAATGTTAGAAATGACAGAAGGGGATTTAAAATACAGATGATGAAAACAAGGAAGTAAATTGCTGAGAAAGTGGAAAATAACCAAAAGGAAATTCAAAACAGAATCAAGTAAGAGGTGAACTATACGAGGAATATAGAAAGGATAGAGCAGAGCTAAATGGATTGAAGCAGTCAATTAGGGAACTTAAAGATGCAATGGAAAGTATAAATAACAGATTGCATCATGCAGAAGAAAGAATCTCAGAGGTAGAGGGCAAAGTTCTTGAGATAACTCAGATAGCTAAAGAGGCAGAAAAGAAGAGAGAGAAAGCATAAATTTCACTGAGAGTATTATGGGACTTTATGAAGTGTTCAAACATAAGGATTATAGGTATCCCATAAAGGGAAGAAGAATGCCCCAGAGGAATGGAAACCATTCTAGAAAATGGCCACCTGAACCTGCCACCTCTGATATATGGTGCTGGTGCCCTACCCCCTTGAGCCACAGGTGCTGCCCAATTCTAGAGAATATTATAAATTAAAATTTCCCAAATATCACCAAAGATTCTGACACACTCCTTTCAGAGGGATATAAGACTCCAGGTCACCTCCACTCTAATAGAGCTTCTCCAAGACACATTGTGATGAACCTGGCCAAAGTCAAAACAAAAGAAAAGATTTTTCAAGCTGCCAGAAGTAAGCGCCAATTGACCTACAGGGGAAAATCCATCAGGGTGACTGCAGACCTCTCAAATGAACTTTTCAAGCCAGAAGACATTGGTGATCTACCTTTAATCTACTTAAACAGAACAATTTCCAACCCAGAATTCTATATCCTGCTAAACTAAACTTTAAAATTGATGGAGAAATCAAATATTTTACTGATGTACAAACATTGAGGAAATTTGCCACAAGACCAACTTTATAAGAACTACTTCAACCTGTTCTACACACTGACCATTAAAATCAACCACCGGCCAGGCGTGGTGGCTCACGTCTGTAATCCCAGCGCTGTGGGAGGCTGAGGCGGGTGGATTTCCAGTGCTCACAGTTTGAGACCAGCATGAGTGAGCCAGAGAAAAGACCCCCATCTCTACCACCAGGAAAGAACACCACCGGATATTGTGGCAAGCTCCTGTAATCCCAGCTACTTGGGAGGCAACTGGCCTGCGCATCGTTACAAGGAAGGACAATGGAAAACAAACAACAACAACAAAAAAAAGGAAACTGAAGAAAAGTAAAAGCCAGCTGAAAATAAAAAACAAAAACAAAACAAACAAACAAACAAAAAACAAAAAAACCCCAAAATCAACAACCAGCAAAGTAAGCACCCAGAAATTAAAGGACAGAACCGAGATTCCACAATGATGCAAAAGACACAACTAAGCAATGGGCTTTCACAAAATAAGATGAACAGAATGCTACCACACTTATCAATTATTTCAATAAATGTTAAGGGTTTGAATTCCCCACTGAGGAGGCATAGATTGGCTGAATGGATTAAAAAACATAAGCCATCCATTTGCTGTTGGCAGGAAACACACCTAGCTTCAAAAGACAAATTAAAACTCAGAGTTAAGGCCTGGAAGACAATTTTTCAGGAAAACAGAATACAGAAGAAAAGAAGGGTTGCAATCTTATTTTCAGATACATATGGATTTAAAGCAACTAAAGTCAAAAAAGACAAAGATGGTCACTTCATATTGGTCAAGGGAAAAATACAACAAGAAGACATTTCAATTTTAAATATTTTTGCACCAAACTTAAATGATCCCAGATTCTTGAAACAGACCTTACTCAGTCTGAGCAATATGATATCCTATAACACCATAGTAACAGGGGACTTTAACACTCCTCTTACTGAGCTGGACAGATCCTCTACACCAGGGTTACTCAAACTACCACCTGCGGGCCACATGCCAAGGTCATTTATCCGGCCTGCCAGGTGTTTTTGCCACCACTGCCTGTCCTGCTTAGCAGCCGACTTGTCCCAGGCCCACAGTGCACACGTGTGGAATGTGCACCGCACTCTCTGACTCTCCTCCTTCTGTCTCTCAACTCCTCCTCTCAATCTTGGGTGTGATCGGAAGATGGGTCATGAGCTTGATTTAACTTTACTTGTTCTTCATTTTAAATATTGTATTTGTTCCCGTTTTGGTTTTTTACTTCAAAATAAGATATGTGCAGTGTGCATAGGAATTTGTTCATAGTTTTTTTTGTAAATTATAGTCCGGCCCTCCAGTGGTCTGAGGGACACTGTTTAAACTGGCCCCCCTGTTTAAAAAGTTTGAGGACCCCTGCTCTAAACAGAAATTAAACAAAGATATTGGAGACTTAAATGAGACCCTCGAACAACTGTGCTTCATAAACGTAGATAGAACACTCCATCCCAAAGAACATACATTCTTCTCATTGCCCCATGGAACATTCTCCAAAATTTATCTTATCCTAGGACACATAACAAACCTGAACAGAATCAAAAGAATTGAAATTTTACCTTGTATCTTCTCAGACCACAAGTCACTAAAGGTGGAACTCAACTCCAATAAAAACGTTCAACCCCACACAAAGGCGTGGAAATTAAACGACCTTATGCTGAATGACAGTTGAGTGCAGGAAGAAATAAAAGAGGCAATCATTAACTTCCTTAAGCATAATAACAATGAAGACACAAGCTAATACTTCAAAAGCAGTTCTGAGAGGAAAATTTATCTCTTTAGATGTCTACATTCTGAGAAACAGAGGGAAAGACAGTGCATCGAAGGTGCTGGTCCAGTTTCAGTCTTTTACATGTGGATATCCAGTTATCCCAGCACCATTTATTGAATAGGGATTGTTTTCCCCAGTGTATGTTCTTATTTGTTTTATCTAAGATTAGTTGGCTGTAAGATGTTAGTTTCATCTCCTGATTTACTATTCAGTTCCAGATGTCTATATCTCTATTTTTGTACATCATCACTATGACCTTGTAGTACAGCCTAATGTCTGGTAGACTGATGCCCTCAGCTCTGTTTTTATTACTAAGAACTGCCTTAGCTATATGGGATTCTTTTGCATTCCACACAAAATGAAGTATTATTTTTTTCCAAGTCTTGAAAGTATGATGCTGGTATTTTAATGTGGATGGCATTGAATCTAAAGATTGCTTTGGGAAATACAGACATTTTAACAATATTGATTATTCCCAGCCATGACCATGGTATGTTCTTCCATTTGTGCTTCCATCTTCTGCTATTTTTTTCTTAGGGTTTCATAGTTTTCTTTATAGAGGTCCTTCACCTCTTTTGTGAGGATTATTCCTAGGTATTTCATTTTCTTTGAAGCTACTCAGAAGAGAATTGTGTCCTTGATTACCTTCTCATCTTGGTTGTTATTGGCATATACAAAGGCTACCAATTTTGGACATTGATTTCATATCCTGAGACATTACTGCATTTTTTATTTCCAGGAGTCTTGTGGTTGAGTCTTCGGAGTTCTCTAAGTGTAAGATCATATCATCAGCAAAGAGGGAGAATTTCACTTCCTCTGCTCCCATTTAGATGCCCTTTATTTCCTTCTCTTGCCTGATATATTGGCTAGAACTTCCAGCACCATGTTGAATAGTAATGGTGATAGAGGACAACCTTGCCTTGTTCCAATTCTGAGGGAAAAGTTTTCAGTTTTACTCCACTTGGTATAATATTAGCTGTGGGTTTGTCATGGATGGCTTTGATCAGTTTAAGAAATGTGCCACAAAGCTACTTGGGAGGCGGAGGCAAGAGACTCGCTTGAGTCCAGGAATTGGATGTTGCTGTGAGCTGTGATGCCACAGTACTCTATCCAGGGTGACAGCTTGAGGCTCTGTCTCAAAAGAAAAAAAAATTACTGTAAGAAATGTGCCACAAATGCTTACATTCCTCAGCGTTGTAATCAGGAAAGGATGTTGAATTTTATCGAATGCTTTTTCTGCATCTATTGAGAGGATCATATGGTCTTTGTTTTTTCTTCTGTTGATATGGTGAATTATGTGTATGGATTTGTGTATGTTAAACCAGCCTTGCATCCCTGGGATGAAACCTACTTGGTTATGATATATGATTTTTTTTAATGACTGTAATCTGTTGACTAGAATTTTATTGAGAATTTTAGCATCTACATTCATTAGTGAAATCAGTCTGTGCTTCTCCTTTTTAGTTGGATCTTTTCCTTTTTTTGGTATCAGGGTGATGTTTGCTTCATAGAATGTGTTGGGGAAGATTCCTTCCTCCTCACACTTTTGGAATCATTTCTGCAGTATGGGTATAAGCTCTTCTTTGAAGGTTTGATAGAATTCTGGCGTAAAACCATCTGGACCAGGGCATTTTTTTGTTGAGAGATTTTGTATTGTTTCTTTGACCTTAGTGCTTGAAATTGGACTGTTCATATACCATGGAATATCATGCAGCCTTAAAAAAGATGGAGATTTTACCTCTTTCATGTTTATATGGGTGGAGTTGTAACATCCTAATTGGTAAAGTCTATCAAGAATAGATGAAAAAGTATCCAATGTACTCAGTACTATTATGAAACCAATTATATATAAAAAGCTAACACATCACAATTAAGTGGATTTAAGAAATGCAAGGCTGATCCAATATATAAAAATCAATCAATGTAATTCCTCATATTATTACACTGTATAAGGAAAACTATTATTACAACACTTCATTCAAAATAGCCATTTGATAAAGTTCAACATCCATTCATAATTACAAATTCAAAATGAGAATAATTCATTCTCAACAAACTATGAATAGAAGTAAATTTAATGCCCTGAATAAAGGGCATCTGTAAAAAAAACCTATAGCAAACATCAGACTTAATGGTGAGATGCTGAATGCTCCACCATAAGATCTAGAACAAGGAAAATATGTCACCTCTCACTACTTCTATTCAACACCACACTGGAAGTCTTAGCCAAAGCAAATGCAAAAAAAAAAAACAAGACAGAATGAAAAGAAATAAAACAGATGAATTCTAACACCTCAATTAGCAAGAAGTTGTCCATGTAGACTTTCTTAAAAAATAAAATCTCTAAACAAGCTCTTTAAATTTCACATCATCTTTATGGCCACCCCATTGCAAACAATGAGCAATATGAAAACTATAATATCACTTTCATAGTACTGGGGAAAAAGAGGAGGATATGTAGAATTTGCATGCTGAAAACTACTAAAAATTGAAGAAACAAATAAAAATCTAAATAAATGTAGAAACAAACCATATGCATAGATTTGGAGACTCTATAATGTTAAGTTACAAATTCTTCCCACTTTTATGTATAAAATTAGTGCAATTCCTATCACTAACATTGAAAACAATCTAAATATCCCCCAATAAGGAACAAGCTAAACACATGTCTTACATTTCTACAATGTAATACTGTGTAGCCATTTAAAACTTTCATGTTTATGAAAATGGATACTGAAAATGTCTAATGTACAGGCAATCTCTGAGTTACAAACACCTGACCTATGTACAACTCACACTTACAAATGAAGGCTATTACAGGTAACAGATAAATGTGCCTGTTCCAACTTACATACAAATTCAACTTAAGAAAACTATAGAACCTATTTTGGTCATAATCTGGGGACTGCCTGTATAGTATTAAGTGCAAAAGAAAGGTATAGAGCAGTATGTGTATTAGGATTTCATTTGGGAGGAAGAAAGAGAAGGTACATATTATATGTGTGTTTCATTAAGATCAGAAAATGTCTTAAGGATAACGAGGAAATTATTTAACGTGCTCAGGGAAGAAAGTGATTTTTCTTTTTATATTATAACCTTCTGTACTGAAGCATATAGAGCCGTTTTAAAATAGCTTAATTAAAAACTATGGTATCATACAGCCTAATTTCCCTTTACATAGTGGTTCCAAACAACAGACTAATAAGTAATGATGAGTGGTGTAAGGGGTTCCAAGCAATGTATTCATAATAGTTAACCTAGAGAAGTTAATGAATGATTGATGTTGTAAATGGTCAAGATCATTATCCCTTTCATTAATAGAAAGGCAAAAAAAGAGGGCCTTTAAAACTCAAACAGATGGAAAAAAAAATCTTTTAAAGGTGATTAGTTTTGGAAGGGCTATATCCCAGAAAATTGGAGCTCCCCCAGTTTGGAGAGCCTCAGAGTTGCATACAAATTTCTAAAAAAGCGATGTGATCTTCAATTCAGGTTGGGAGTGTTCTATAAGCAACACAATTATTTTTAATGTAATCCTTTTAAATTTCTAGTCTTATATTTTTATATATATTTCCAGTGGAAGTGCATGCATTTATAAATACACAATGTTTGGAGAGATTCATGATCGAAGATGTTTTACGGATAGGGTGTGCAATTGAAATGTGTAGAAACCGGCTCAGTGCCTGTAGCTCAAGTGGCTAAGGCACCAGCCACTACAACAGAGCTGGCAGATTCTAATCCAGCCTGGGCCCACCAAACAACAATGACAACTAAAACCAAAAAAAAAAAATAGCTGGGCATTGTGGCAGGCACCTGTAGTCCTAGCTACTTGGGAAGCTGAGGCAAGAGGATCGCTTGAGCCTAAGAGTTTGAGGTTGCTGTGGGCAGTGACGCCACATTATTCTACCCAGGGTTACAGCCTGAGACTCTGCCTTAAAAAAAAAAAGAAAGAAAGAAAGGAAAAGAAATGTTTATAAACCATTACCATAGTTAAGGAAGTGAAGAGGAAAGCATTACATGATTAAGAGACAAAAAGAGAAATCTGTGAAGAAGTTAGCACACAATGTCTGCAATGTTTAGCACTCTTCAAATTTTTCCTCTTCTATTCCAAGATGAAAATCTGCCATTTTTCCAACAGAGCATTTTTTTTTAATTGGCCCTTCATAATCCATCTAACCATCTACATTTCACTAACTAATGGTTCTGGAAAGAACTCTTTCTGTAAAGAGTTGTCTACTGCCATCTTGCACAGAACTGTAAGTAGGTCCTTTAAGTTCTCTGACAGCTTCTATCTATCTCCAAAAGTGAAAGTGCTTATCCATGATTTTAAATATCTCTTCCCATTCTTAAGATACTCTCTCCCCATAAACCTATTTGAGCTCTTTAAATGAATCAAACAAATGTATTCCTCATTCCTCTGGGACTCACCCACCCATTCACACTCCTACATAACAGCAGAATAAACATACACCGCACCATTAAAGTTATTTTATCTCCAAATCAATATTCAAAGTTCCCATTCCTCTAATAGCCTGTCCATCTCTATTGATGCCAGGGTTCTATGCTGGTGAAATCCCAGATATGCTTCTCATCTTTCCAGCAATGCACTGGCATTAGCAGGATCGTTGCACAGGTCTCCATTTTCATTAATATCTGCAAAATGCATGTAATCTCTGCCCTCAAAGCCTTTGGTTTGTTTGGTTCCTGCCTCCCTTTGGGGGCACTAAATTTATTTAGGACGTGAGTACCTGAGTCTCTTGGGGCTCAGCAGACTCTAACATCAGCTGCTGCATACAGAGGCCCTATTAGGCAAGCCTCTTTTGAACAAGGTCATTCTGATAAGACTGACGTAGATGCTTTTCCCCATTGCTCTCAGAGAAGAACTGTTCTGGGGGGTGGTTGTGGGTGCACTCAGACAGGGAGTATGTGCTCCAAGCCAGTGCAGAGAGGCCTCCAAGTCCATGAAGGGGCCAAACAAGGGTGTTACCAGAACTAGGCATGTTAGGTGAAGAGAGACATGGCAACAACTAAATAAAGGACTAAATCGGATAGAAGTGGGCTAGAGAAGGACTGGACTATGACTGCTTTGGTGGCCATAAGGCCCCTGGGGCAGGGGGAAAGTTATTGAACTCATAGAGAAGAGTTGGTGAGCATTACCCACTCACCTGAATCGAGCTGTTGCCAGAGGCTCCAGCATCCCCCCTCCCAATTTAAGCCATGTCAGCTCAGGAGCCCAAGGAGAGGAACCCTCATCACTGCCATTTCCGGAGAGGGAGTGAGCCCGTGGAGTTTGGGACAGAGGTCAAGTTAGACAATAGACCAATTAGGGCTCTTGGCAGAGTGTTACCAGGGACACCAGGCTTGCCTTGTTTATGACCAACAATAATGAACCAAGTTAGGGATTTGAGACAAGGTTATCAACTCTTATTAATTTGTCCATAGGTTCAACAAATGGCCCCAGAGTCTCTTCTGCATACCAATTATGTGATCCTACAGGACAGCCAAGCAAGATTTCACAGCAGCTAAAATCATTCAGGCTTCCTGCTCATATATATTGAGAGGCAGATCTTAGCAACCAACTGTCCAAAACTTTTTGACTTTTTCTTTTTTTTTTTTGAGACAGAGTCTCAAGCTGTTGCTCTCGGTAGAGTGCCATGGCATCACAGCTCACAGCAACCTCAAACTCTTGGGCTTAACTGATGATCTTGCCTCAGCCTTCCAAGTAGCTGGGACTACAGGTGCCCACCACAACGCCTGGCTATTTTTTGGTTGTAGTTGTCATTGTTGTTCGGCAGACCCAGGCTGGATTCGAACCCGCCAGCTCTGGTGTATTTGGCTGGCGCCCTAGCCGCTTGAGCTACAGGCACTAAGCTACAGGCACTTTAAAAATCATTCATTAGAGGGGCAGAGCAAGATGGCAAATCAGGAAGATCATCAAGCCAAGCTCTCCTGGAAAAAGTTAGTCAGGTGGTGTTTGGACAGGAGATTTTGCCTGGAGCTGTGGCTCAGGGTGAACTGTGAGGCCATGGGGTGCTGGTCCTTGTACATGAACTGGAGCAACAGGACGGAGATCTGACACACTAGGCAAGTCTTGCTTGGGCTGCCAGCAGGAGGCCTGGGTCACAGCTGCTCCGGGAGCTATAGAGGTTGGGCTGGGAGGCAGCCTTTTTGCCGTTTTCGGTTCTCAGCGGTAATGTGGAGAGTGGATTGCCTGGAAAAGTGGGAAAACGCAAACAGTATATAGCAGCCAGATTTAAGGTCTGGCTGGAGTGGACTTGCCACCAGTTTCTCAGCAGTTGAGACAGCCATTCTGGGAAGATCCTGGCTGCAAGGGGTTGGCGATTAAGCAAAGGCTGTGAGAAGGTCGTGAGGTTGGGTCTCCTACAGGAACATAGCCATTTCAGTTCTGCCTGTTAGAATTGGTCCTCTAGTTGTGACAGGTTCAGGGTCTCCAGCACCCCACAAGAACTGTTGTCTGGGGGTATGGTGAGACCTACCTGGGAAGGATTCCAGAGAGATCTGAGTTCCCAACCCAACAGAACCTGAATGCTGAGGAAATAATCAGGAGATAACCATGGACAATTAAGTTGGGGATCTGGTCCATGCCTGGGTTCTAGAGAGGTTATCACCTGTGTTGTCCATCCCGTAAAGCTACAGTGCCACCTGATGTCCCAGAAATATATTGCAACACAAATATAGTCCTACTAAAGTTGGCACACCCAACATATATATGTGTGTGTGTGTGTGTGTGTGTGTGTATACTTTTATGTATATAAGTATGTATATAATTAGTTTTTTTATTTTGTTTCTTTTTTCTTTTTTCTTCTTATTAGTATTCTCTCTTTTTCTGTTCTTTTGTTTATTTGTTACTGAGGTTGCTTATTTTTGGTTATTTAGATCTTTTTTAACATTTTGTGTTGATGTGTTCTGTTTCTTGCTCATTTGTATGTTTGGTTCCTTTCTTAACCTCTATTTTTACTTTCATCAAGAGCAAGAGGACCTGTCTTTTTTGGTTACAGTACTTTATCCTTATTTATTCTCTCCCCATATTTCTCTTCCGTATATTCTCTATTTGGACAGAGACTCTTCTACCTTTCTCATCTCTCCCACAATTGCCTCTGCAACAGCTAAGATATTCCTTCCCCTTTTCTTGTCTTTCTCCTTTCATTCTTTACTCCACTTCCCTCTCTCTTCTCTATTTGATAGAACAGTATTTTTAATTCCCTCTATCCACTCCTATCTCAATCTTTCTTTCTTTTTTTCTCTTCTTTTCTTTCTTTCTTTTTTCCTGAGAGCTTTCTTTTTTTCTCTTCTTTTCTTTCTTTCTTTTTTCCTGGCAGGTAGGCCACAGCAGTGATCTGGCTCAAGGAATCTAAAAGACCTTTCTACTTCTGGCCCTAGGAAGATAGTATTGGCAAGACCATGCTGCAGAATTTTTCTATTTTGTTTTCATTCTTACTTAATTTTCCCTTAGTGTTTTTTGTTTTTGCTGTGTTACTTCCCTTCCTAATGTTGGCACAGGAAGAGACTGGCTCTGGTCAGGCTGGTAAAGACCACCTGATGTCAATGAACCCTCCCAGTAGAGCCCCCTCAAAAGCCTTGAGTTCTAAGCATGGCCTTAGCACTGTCCTGATCAATACCACTTCTTTTACTCTCAGCCTTTCTTCCTGAACTCCTCCTTTCCTGTTCACCAAGTTTTTTCCTCTTTCTTCTTCTGTTATTCCTTCTTCTCTTTTTTCTTTTCTTCTTTCCTTCTTTTTTACTCTTTCTTTCTTTTCTACCTGTTTCTCCCTGCCTGCTCCTTACCTTTCTCTCCATTTTAGTTTCACACCAAGAGGTATCTTCATCACATAAAATCTTGGGCAAGGTAATTTGAAGGAAAGGAGGAGCAGAGAAGGAAAAAGGTGCACAAAGAGGTGAAAAAGAAGAAAGTACACATCAGGAGGAACCAATAGAACAATTCAGTCATCATGAAAAACTAAAATAGAGCAACCTCCAAGAGACCACAAAGTAGCTTTTACAGAAGACTTATCCTACAAAGAATTAATGGATATGACAGGAAGGGAATTTGAAATATGGATAGTTAAGACAATAAAGGGAATGGATGAGAAAATAGATAGAACCAAGTCAGATGAGAGATATGTAGAATATAGAAAAGACATAGATGAGGTTAAATAAATGAAGGAGACAATCAGGGAATGTAAAGATGCAGTAGAAAGTATCAAAAATAAATTAGACCATGGCAAGAAAGAACATCAGAGTTGTAGTAGCAGAGTCAAAAAAGAAGGGAGAGAAACCAGAAAAGATGCTTAGAGAAGTACGAGATGCCATGAAGAGTTCAAAATATGAAACCCTGAAGGGGAAGAATACTGTCCAAAGTTATGGAAGCCATACTTGAAACTATCATAAATGAAAACTTTCCAAGTTTTACTAAAGATCCTGACCTGCTCTTTTCAGATGGATATCAAACCCTGGGTCATCACAAATCAAACAGAGCCTCTCCAAGACACATTGTAATGAACCTGTCCAAAGTCAAGATGGAGAAAATTACACAAGGAGCTCGGAATAAGAATCAATTGACCTACAAGGGAAGAGCCATTAGAATGACAGTAAACTTTTTTACTGAAACTTTCCAAGTCAAAAGGCCATGGTCATCTAATTTCAACATCTCTAAACAAAATAATTTTAAGCCCAGAATCCTGTATCCTGCCAAACTTAGCTTCAAAATTGATGGAGAAATAAAATCTTTTGCAGATATACAAGCACTGAGGAAATTAGTCAAACAAGACCAGCTCTACAGGAAATATTTAGACCTATTCTCAATACTGA
>CAUYRH010103911.1:0-25748 GCA_963574655.1 Perodicticus potto
TTCATTGATACACTCATTCACCTTGCCCCCGGCAGAAGGGACTGTATTCATTCGTTTCCTGGCCAAGGAACCCATACACCTATATATACCCTGAGGCTAGAGGCCTAGAGGAGGAGACAGGGAAAGACCGGGAGAGGAACGGAGGGAGCTTCTCTCTCCCCACTTGAAATCTCTCCCTCTACCAGGAGCTTTGGTGTTTTCTGTATTCTTTTCTGTAAATCATTCTATCTTACCATGGAGGGGTGGGTTGGGGTGAAATAATGTAATGAAGAATAATAAAACACATGTATTTAAAAACAAAAAAATAAAATATAAATTAATGCCAAATATGCCAAAAACAACAACAACAACAAAAGTTCTGGACTGTTCATCACCCAAACTTTTTGTATTCATGAGAGAGAATAAACTCTTACATATTTAAGTGATCATAGTTATTACCACCAGTGATAAATAATTTCTAACTCAAACAGTCTGGAAGTTCATTCTGGAATGAGAGAACAACGGAAACCAATGCACAAAGCTGTGAATGTTCACAACATAGTTGGAGAATGGTCATGAGCTTAGGGGAGCTGGAGAGTGAGCTGTGGAGAGTAATTCGCAGGGAGGAAGGCAGAGTGGGACTTCTGGACTAGCAGAAGGAGATGATAGAAGGAATGTTTCTTCAGGGAGATGGGAGGTTCTCTGTCTCCCAGATGTGTTTTCTATAGACAACAAAACTAAACAGACCTGCTACCTAATTTGTCATCCACCAACATCATCCTTCCCACGTCTGCTGGTTGTTCTGTGAATTTCCTCACCATTGACCCAGTTCCACAAACCAGAACATGAGTGGTACACAAGATTCTTCTCCTGGTCTGCAAAGGCCGTATGTCACCTGATTTCAACAGGCCATAACCTAAGAAAGCTTGTTCATACCTCCCCCTTTTACCCACTTCTGTCACCAGCATCAAAACTACAACAATTTCTTATTTTATCTCCTTGTTTCCAAATTAATGGTTTCCATTCCAGGTTGTATAGTATAACCAAAGTGACATTTTAAAAGGCAAAATCGATCATACTGGTTAAACCCTTCAATTCCAACGTATTACCTGCAGTAATATTCCATTGTATTCAAATAGATGTTAAGAAGGGAAAAAGAAATATTTGCATGTTTTAGATACTTATGAAAAATCCTGAATTTAACTTAAGTTAAAGTTTGTTTACTTTTCAGCAGTTTTAATAAGACAAAATACAGTGTGTACCTCCAAAAATTTTACTAAATATATTGGTTTTTGTAACCTCTGGAAGAGCACCTTGTGAAAATTGGAAACTGACAACTAAAAATGTGAAATCCAATGTCCTTGATGTGGAAATCAGATCTCCAAGCTCTCACCCCAGCTGTCATCGCCAGGATCCTCCCACCTACACCGTGAGCTTAATCCTGCAGTCACCTGGAAACATTCCATTGCCTACATATCATTCCTGAAAGCTATTGCTGTCCTTTGATTCTACTGTCTTCTGCTGGAAATGTCCTTCTCCATTCTCCAAATACTGAAATTCTCCCCTTGAAAAGAAAAACAGAGCCCAAATGTCAACTACTCTTGGAAGACTGTCTACCTAGTTCTTTCCCCCACAGTTCAAAGCAGAATTTTTAGCTTCTGCATTTTCTCTCAAATTTCCCTGCACATCTTTATCAGAGATGGTATAGATGCACTCTACCCTCAGGAGAGCTAGGTGTAGATAAGTACATGTAGTTTGCTTCTACAACTAGGCTGAAAGCATCTTAAAGCATCTTAAACCTGAAAAATGTACTGTACCCATCTACCTCTCTATCTAGCTATCTAGTATTGAAAACAAACATTTTAAATACAAAAGAGGTGTAGACATTAACCTTGAAAAACTTATTTGTAGTAGGTTCATAAATTCAATTTATGGTAGAATCATATACAGGTGCAATGGCTCTTAATTACCATAATCTTTTACAAAATCATCAGGCCAAACACTTTAGGCAAATAATTCTTTTTTTTTGAGACAGAGTCTCACTATGTCTCCCTCGGTAGAATGCTATGGAGACACAGATCACAGCAACCTCAAACTCTTGGGCTTTAAGCGATTCTCTTGCCTTAGCCTCCGAAGTACCTGGGACTACAGGCACCCGCCACAACACTCAGCTATTTTGTCATTGAAGTTGTCATTATTGTTAAGCAGGCCCATGATGGGTTCGAGCTCACCTCCCTCGATGTATGTAGCCAGTGCCCTAACCCCCTACAGGGGCCAAGCTGGCAAATAATTTTTTAAAAAGTTTTCATGGAATTCAAATGTATTTGAATAATTTTTTTTAAAAGTTTTCATGGAATTCAAATGTATTTGAATAATTTTTTTTAAAAGTTTTCATGGAATTCAAATGTATTTGAATAATTTTTTTTAAAAGTTTTCATGGAATTCAAATGTATTTGAATTCCATGAAAACTTTTAAAAAAATTATTTGCCAGCTTGGCCCCTTTCCTCTAACATTTGAATCCCATTACTCAACTGCTCATTTAGTAAGATGCTCCCTCTGTGTGTTAGACTCCTTGAAGACACAGGCCGCAGCTCATTCACGTTTGCTTCTTTAGTGCCCATCATTGTGTCTGTTGTAACTTTGTTCTCTGGTCTTATGATGTTAATTTGATGTTACTTTCTAATAGGTTTAAAAGCTATAAGTTCCAGAATCCCTTTTCTTTTCTCACAGTACCCATAACCACTTTCTGAGACCCTAATGTACTTGCCAACTTCTTTAACCTATGTTTAGATTGCACTTTTGCAATCTGATAAAGAATACAGAGAGATATTGTAAAAGACTTTGCTATGGACTGAATGTTTGTATGTCCTTATGTCCAAAGTCATACATTAAAGCTCTAATCTTGAACATAATCATACTTTATGGCAGTGCTTTGGGGAGATTCTTTGGTTTGTATGAGGCCATGAGGGTGAAGATTTCCTGATGGGCTTAATTTTTCATAAAAACAGAAAGATATAGGAGGCTTCCTATATCTTCCTTTTCTGTGTGGCGGTGAGAGGGGCACACACTGTCATGCTATGTGGGGGCATAACCAGGTTCTCTTTAGAACCCAAAGATGCTGATACTCTGGTAACACTACCTCCATTTCCCAGAACCAAGAGAAATAAATGTTTGTTATTTTCCCAGTGGACAGTAATTTGTTACAGCAGCTTAGACTGACTAAGTTAGACTTCAATGTGTGTGTCTAAAAGTGTATGGAATAGCTAAGTAAGTAGGGAGTAGGGAAGAAAGAGATGGAATTTGTAAGCATTATATAATTATTTAATGGTGTTATATTTGTAAAACTATATTAAAAATTTTTGTTCCCTCATCTGGACTGTTAATGTAATGGAAAGGGGGACTTCTTTTTTCTTCTCATTCTGCCTTCCAACCCTCACAGTTTGTGCATTGCTATGGTTTATAATCACTCATCAATTTTTAAGCCTTAACTATGTTCCAGGACCTATGTAGGACCAACTGTGGCTATTTGTTTGTATTGAATTTAAATGACTTAAATGAATGTATTACTAACCTCTATGCCTTTTCTTAGTGATAAAAATATCTTGAAAATAAGTTCAAAGCATAATTTCTCATCCACCATTTAGTGCCCTTCTAAAATTATGCTAACAACTCCAAGAGTTCCCATTTGTTCCAAATTGTTACCAATCTCTTCTTGTCTTTTTCTTCTATTGCATTTTATTTTTTCTCCTCTTAAGCACAGGTAACGGCCCTTCCTGCATTATTGTCTATATTACTTGCTGTGCTCTATACTTTACCTTGCTTGACACCCTGCAGCCCCTTGCTGTGGCCCAGTGTCACCGAGGTGTAAGCCAGCAGCAGCCTTCTCATCTGTACTGGGTATCTCTCATTTCCTCTTGGGGCTTTTCTAATGCTCATGACACTCACACATGCATACCCTGGAGGCATGAGGAGTTAATACTCCATCAAGTGACCCTTGCCCAGTGGTGGAAGAGGACGTGATGGATGGATGGTCTTTTCCTCTGCTTCACAATCCATACTTCTTACATACGTTCTGCATCCTTCCTCAGAAGGAAAAAGTAGGTTCGAGCTCCATTTGCCCACAGGACAAACAGCTTTATAAAACACACTCCAAATAGTTTTCACTCCCTCCCTCTGTCATTCCCCAGTACTCTACTCTTCTTCTCTGGGTTACTTCATAAAATGAACTACCTATAAAAAAATCCTTTCCTAGGCTGTGCATTTTGAGTGGTAGCATTGGAGAGAGGGGCACCTAGGCCCTTACCCATTTCATCTACCAAGCTGTCAACTCCCAGGGGAAATAAGGTACTTTAATTTATACAACCTCAGTTCCAACAACATGGATCATGGATTAAGTACTCAAAAATATTGGTTGAACTTATTGAGCAAAATCTATGAGGTCTACCAGGGCATGAACAACAGTCTTAACTAATTCATTTACTTACCACATATTTCTATGCCTTTCATTTGGCAGGCACTATTCCGCTGGGGATAAGCAGATGTAATGAACAAGGTACCTTCATGGAGCTTGTGTCTTAGCAATGGGGGAAAATATACTGATAACTATGAGCATGCAGTCTACAGAATATATAACAATATATATACTGTGGAGAAAATAAATAAGGGAAGAGAAAGCCAGCTTAGGGAGAAGGTATTATTTTATGCAGTTGGTTAGAGAAAGTCTTACTGAAGGACTTTGAGATCTGAAACTCAGGTGGCAATCAGTCATATGGAAGCTTAGGGAAAATTCAGGCAGAAGGACCTCAAAGCTTCAAGGCAGAGGTAGCCCCCAGAGACCAATAAGAGCAGAACAGGAAGGGAAAAATGAGGACATAGAGAGGGGGAAGACAAGTTGAAGTGCAGAGTGCCTCATGGGCCCTTAGACTTCTATGCTGAGTGAAATGAACAGGCATTGCAGAAATCTGGGGAGAAGAATGCTAGGATCAAATTGATATTTTAAAGGATTGTTATGCTGTGTTGAGAATAGGAAGAAGGAGGCAAGGTGTGAAGCAGGAACACAGGTTAAGAGAGTCTTCCATTGTTTAAGCAAAAGATTCTATTGGCCTGTTGCAGAGTAGTAGAGGTAAGGCTAGGGAGAAGTGGATATATTTATTAAAAAAAAAATAAAAACACAAAGATTGACTGATGGTTTGGTTACAGAGTATGAGAGAAAGAAATTAAGGATAACTCCAAGAATGTTATCAACTACTAGAGGATAGAATTGGTGTTCTCTGAGAGGGAATAGACTGCATAATATGCCAGCTTATGAGGTGGTAGGAATAAGAAGTTCACCTCTGGGACTCTTATTTTTGAGATGCATATCAGCTGGCCAAATGTAAAAGTGGTGATGTCAAATAAGCAGCTGAATGCACATGTCTGGACTGCAGGAAAGAGACTTGAGTTAGAGATATAAAACCACATGTTGCTATAGATAACATTCGAAACCATGTAACTGCATGACGTCATCTAGGGGAAGCATGGATAGAAAGCAGAGCAGATATGAGAAATACGCCCTAAACCTTGCACACTTTTGGAGGTCTAGGGGAGGATAAGCTAGTGAAGAAGGAAGTGAGTGAAGAGAAGAGCAGAGAGAATGAAGTGCTGGGAGATCAGTAAAGGGAATGTTTCAAGGAGGAGAGGGTAATGACCTGTATCAACTGCCCCTGACAGATCAAGTGAGATGAGGGTCAATTAGGGCACTCTGGGTTTACCAATGCTGCAATTAGCAGCAGCACTGGCAGGATCTATTTTAATGGAAAGAGATATCTGATTGAAATAAGTCATGAGAAAATCAGAAAGAAATTTGTGACCACATCTCAATGATCTTTTCTTCTTTGGAGCTATGGTATAATGTGTGTAGTGAATTATATGGATTGTGATTTATATGTGACTCATGAATTCATCTTAAAGACAAGGGCTTACCTCTAAGATATCTTATTTCTCTCCATCATTTTTTGAGCTATGAAGTAATCAAAAGTTTAAGAATAATATTCTCCCCAGCTCAAAAATCACTTATTTGGTGCCCATTATATTTTTTAACATATCTCTACAAGGAAAATACTATTCTCAATCCTCATTTTTAGATGAGAAGACAAAGATACCAAGAGTTTAAGTAATTTGCCCAAGGCCATATAACCAATCCATGTCATCACCTTATCTAAGGGAAGGATTACTATTTGGGAAATTCAAGGTTACCATTTCTTTGTCTCTTAGGAGTGCAGTTTCACCTTTGCCAGCTTCCCTTTGATATTGGGTTCAGGAGTGGAATAGCTTTCATTTAAGATCAGAGGATTTTTCTGAACAGACTCCTGCAGAGATGAAAACCTTGGCTATTGCTGCAAAATAAAAGATATGCTACGTGCTTCTACATCTGCCTGCTCTTGGGTTTTCTGCAAGTTGGCAAATAAATTTTTTTTCTCTGCCTTTCATTGGTATATTTCTCTTAAAAGCTAAAAGAAAGTTCTCTTTGAGTAGTAAAAAAAAAAGTAGTATCTCTTTTATGAAGAGTCTGTGTATATTTAATGTTTTATGTAAAGTAAAGAAAGCAGTACAGACTATCGAAGTGATACAAAACATTTTGCTTTTTGAATTTGAATTCAACATTTTCCACACTGGGAGATAATTTTTCTATCCTCAATTTGCTACTACTAAAGATTGTACCTGTATGTATATATTGTTTGCATTTTTTTCTAGCTCCATAACATCCAATGTTAATAAACGATAAAGTGAATATTATCTCAAATGTGTCCTAGTCACATAGGATGGGGTAAAACTTGGAAACTAGGCAACTTGGATTTAAGTTATATGTCAACCATTGTTCATATATCTGAGAGGTTTTTCCTTAGCCTATTATAATGAAGTATTTCCACAAAGTCAAATTAGAATACAGAAAAAGACCTTTGTTTTTCTCCTTTATTACTCATTTTCATCATCCCCACTCCCATTCTCTTTTTATTCTGACTCACTAAAATTGTCTTTGATTTATTTTTCCACATCCACTTTTGTCCTACTTCAATTAATTTCCTATACTATAGCCCAAGTGACTTACAAAGTACAAAACTTGACCATGTTACTCTTTTCTTTTAAAGAATTTAAAGGTAGCTCACCATTGCACTTGAGACAAAGAATACATTCTTTAAACTGCTCACATTTTTTGCCTGATCTAGTCCCTGCCTACTTGCACTGCTAATTATATACCATTCTCCCTATGTTCTTTTTAGGAAGCCATCTACAATGGCCATTTTGCTTTTTCTCATGAAAGGAACAGCATGAGAAGGAACAACGGCTTCTCATGCTGTTCCTTTCATTTGGAAAATTCACTGACACATCCTTCATCCCTTAATTAGTTGTGACTCATCTTTTCAAGCTCAGCTCAAATTCACCTCTATAGAGAAATATTCTCTCATGACCCTACAACTCCTCTACAAAAGGTTCATTCCCTCATGATATGTTTTCAAAGACACGGCCCATCTTTGTATCACTTTTTAAAACTGAAATTGAAGATTTGCTATATAATAATATACCTGGTAACTGCAATCTCTGATAGAAAGCAATCTTTGTAAGGCAAAAACTATCCTTCCCTTAACTTAGCTCTCTGCCTGGTATACAGTTGATGCTCAATAAGCAAGTGTTAAATTAATTAATTTAAAACTTTCATCTTCTGTATTTGTGAAATGAAAGTGATTTATATCACTATTATATACCCTTTCCATAGTTCACAATGGTGCCTTTTTCTCCTCTGAAAATTGTTCCTTTGTTACTTCATGAAATAGCTTTTCATGGAGATGCTTTGTTAGTAGCCATATGTGTACCAAGGATACAGCTGGGTAGACCCCTAACTGGGCCAATCAGGAGCCATTTATCAGGAGTTTGGAATTGAGCTTATCATATGTCAGTTCATTATGGACTCATTTTTGAGTGGGGGGAAATAACAAACAAACAAAAAAACTAACAAAACAAAACACACGCACACACACATACCCCAGCAACAATAGCATCATCAAGAACCTATATTGAAATTAGAGAGGCAGAGTGGATATTTTTCAGATTCTATACCAAGTAGCAAAGAAGGTTAATATACAAAAGATAAAACAATGGCACAGATGTGCAAGAAAGAAGCTGAGAAGAGGGAAATGTCTCTGGGTTCCTTATGACTTTCCCCTCTGCCAGTTCTCTTTCTTTAGTGATGTTTCTCTGCCTGCCTGACCTTGAGCTGGTGTCACAAGATAACTGTATCCTTTATAATGAGTTCATCCCTTTCCCTCATAAACCAGATTCTCAGTGTCTATTGCTTATAACTAAAGAATAGATAAAAGAATATTTGAAAATGCTGATAGAACACTTTAGGTACTCTATAAATGATCATTTCTGTAAGTTATACTTACCTCAAATGCTACTACGCAAATGGCATTTGTACTGGTTGATATTGAATATATCAGACTTGACCAGTGTGAGGACTTTTTCAAGTATCTTAAATCTTTGTTAAGTGGACTGCTAGATGCTTTTCATACAGCATTTGAATTTGTTCCACATGGACTTGTATCCTTTACTATATGTAGATGATGGGAGAACCTCCACTAATCATTTTTCATCACAAACATCTTGAACAATTCCCTGTATATTAATGTGCATGAAGACATGTTTATTGACTGAATGACTGAGCTTCTGTAAGTTTCTAAATTTCACAAAGTCATTATTTCCTTACTTTTAAATAGGAGACCTATATCTGCACACAGAATTTGAGTGAGAATCAGATGATAGATATAAAAGTCACTTGAAAATATCAAAATAAAATATTAAATGCATTAGCACTCTTTGTAGTTAGGCATGGTGTTACCATCAATCCTGTCTTACAAATGAGAACCCTGAGGCCAGAGAGGTCACATGGCATGCCCTAAGGTAATAATGTTAAGCAGATCACTGAAATAAAAGTTCTCTACATCCTTGCATATCAAGTATGGTTTAGAGAAAATAGATCTGAAGCAAAATCTATTTTAGAGGAAAGAAAAGATGCACGTTACATAATAAAAGAAAAATAGGTGAAATAAGTGACATTGGATAAAGAGACAATATAAAGTGAAAGAAGATCTTAAAAAATTAGATGAACCAGTGCGGCACCTGTGGCTCAAAGAAGTAGCCCCATCCACATGCCAGAGGTGATGGGTTCAAACTCAGCCCCCGCCAAAAACTGGAAAAAAAGAAAAAAGAATTAGATGAACCAAGAGAAGAGAGGGAACTCAACCAAAATGAACAAATCTCCAAATGAGATTATATTGGTACCATTCTGAGATGCCTCAGTTGTGAGACTCCACCTCATTATAATACTATGGCAAGATGTGTTCTGAGTAATGTGTGTTCTCATTTATGTGCACCTTGAGCAACAGTATGGAATGAAACTGGGATGGATTTTACACAAAGGAAAAATGACATTATGATGGAAAAGGGTGGAATTGAGTTGTCGAATCTATGATATGGGGAAAATCATGGCTCTGAAGACCTGTTTGGTGGCTGACTGATACAGTCTTAGTCACTGTAAACAAAGTAACTTATTTGAGGTGGTCCCACCTCTTCTACCTGGCGGCCACCTGATTAATAATGATCTATTCTTGAAGTTTAAAATAATATCCTAAACTTAACATGCTCAAAACTTAACATCTTTTTTTTTTTTATTGTTGGGGATTCATTGAGTGTACACAGAAGCAGGTTACATTAATTGTTTTTGTTAGATAAGGATCATTACTAAACTCCACCCAAACCAAACCAAACACCCTGCCTCGTCAGAAGTTTCCACATGTCAGAAACTGACATCTTTATCTTTCTGGTAGCTAAGGTCAAAGTTCTCCCTGACTTTTCTATTTTTCTAAAACACATAGTCAATCCATCAAAAATTTCTTTGGCTTAATCTTTAAAGTAAGGCCACTTCTCAATCATATATTGTTAGAACCATGACCCAACTTGTCATCATCTCTTGGCTGCAGGCAGTAGACCCCTACTCATCTTCTTGATTCTTCCTTTGGCCTTTATATTTATTCTAAATATAACAGCCAGAGGAATCTTAAAAATTTTAACAGAACTTTTCTTCTTGCAATGTCTTTTTATACTTTTATTAGTTAGAATCTTCCAGAGAGACAAAATCCATACAAAAGGAGAGATGGATAGATAAATAGACGTGTAGATTAATAGATTGATTGATAAATAGCTAGGAGGGGATTTATTAGGGATTTGAGATTATTTGTTAGGTCATATAATTACAGAGGCTAATAAGTGCTGTGACAGGCTGTTTGCAAGATGGAGATTCTGGGATGCCCATAGGATGGCTCAGTTTAAATCTGAAAGTATCAGAATTAGGTAAGCCAATGGTCTAAGTTTCAGCTCATGGCCAAGGATTTGGTATAATTCCTGAGTCCCAAAGCCAAAGAGCTTATGGTCCTCATGTCTAAGGGCAGGAGGAAAAGAGTGAATCACAACTCCAGGAAAGAGAGAGAGAGCCCAACTTACCTTTCCTCTGTTTTGTCCTATCCAGATCCCTAGCCAACCCATACTAGGGCACCACTATGGTGCCCACCCATACTGAGGGCAGATCTTTGCTAATAAGTCCATTCAGACTCACATGCCATTTTTTTAGAAACAGACACATCCAACACCTGAAATTAACCATCACACCAACTCATTTAGGAAAAAAAATGTCAAAAGTTGTACAATGACCTATGGTGCATAAAACAACAACCCCAACATAGTCTACACATAATACATTAGAATAATATTATAAGTCTCTATTTGTTGACTTATTTATTGACTTGAAATCTCCAGCATACTTATTTTTATTTAAGAAATAATAGATTGCAAAAACAAAATGAAGTTGTATATAGGCACTATTTCTAGTTGATAAAGTTATTTTACATGAAAATAGGGGTCCATAGTTCTGAAACCATTTTCTTGTATATTGGAATGGAATTTCTAAGTAAATCCAATGAAAATAATGGGAACCAGGTTTCTTATGGTCTGAGTGTGGGATACAGAAGAGCAAAAAGAGGAGGCTATACTGATCTATACGGAAATGATTAGGGTTGGAGGCATTAGTGTGAACTCACGTTTAGCTTAGTCTAGATAATACTGGTAGTTACATACAAAAATATTTATAGGCACATGTATATATGTAGGTTAATATGCACCTATATACATATTTTTCCTGTTAGCTAGAAGAGCCTAAAAGCAATACACTCTGGTAGCAACAAGCACACAAAATGCTCAGACTATAGTTATGATACTATTCTGCAATAAAAGAAGCCAAGACTCTTTGGGGAAATGACCAATTCTAGGTTTGGGGCTGGAAATATACCAAATGAGCCTGGAGTATCTTGTAGAGCCAGAAAGTAAGAACATGTTGAAACATACATGCACATACACACATGGAGATGGAATAAAGGACACAGGAACCAACTGACAGAACTCTTAAGGACCAAAGTGGCAACGATCTGAAAAAAAGAATAAAAATAATGTGGTATTGATAATAATTCAGAGTATAAAATATCTATAAGCCAATATTAATAATTATTAATAAATAAGAGATTAATTAGGAAGAAGAAAGTCATGTCTCATGTGGAATAACTCCCAATAATTCAGGTGAATATTCCACCTTCCACGAGGTGGAACAAAGCTTTCCATTCTTGAGCATGTGAGCTGTGTTCATAATTTCTTTCCAAATAGTATAAGATGGAAGAGGCAGAGGGGAGAGTAAGTTGATAATAAAGGAACTTTACAATGCTATTTCACCTGACTGATAGCATCAGCAGTGATATGTCACACTGATAGTATGTACTCTGGACATGATGTGATGAAAATGGCACTTGCCCTCTGTGCTTTCTCCTCCAAACCCATAACCTCCATCTAATCATGAGATAATCTCAGACAAATCCTTACTGGGGGACAGCCTACAAAATATTACTCAAAACTGTCAAGGTTTCTCAAGTTTGATAAACTGTCATAGCCAAGAGGAGTCTAAAGAAACACAATGAATAAATGCAATGTATCCTGGACGAGATTCTAGAAGAGAAAAAGGACATTAAGTAAATAAAGAAATTCACTCTCACATTAAGTTAATCTGGGTAAAGTATGGACTTTGTTTAATAATAATGTATCAGTGTACGTTCATAATCATGACAAATGCATACTAAGATTTTAGTAATAAAGGAAATTAGGTGTGGAGTATCTAGAGACTCTCTGAGTTATCTGTGTCTTTTTAAATAAATACAAAACTATTCTAAAATAACAAAATTTATTTTTTTAATAGCATGAAAGATTGGTCCTACTTACACAAAGTACTATAATGTTGTTTATATATACACATATATCTTCTAGAATACTCTTGGAAATATTCATGATAATATGAATTGATAAAATGTTTCCTTATCTTTACCTGTTTTAACTGTTTTAAGTATTAACACATGTATTATTTTATTAAAATCTAGGCTGTCTATCTGTCTATCAATCAGGACCATGCTCTAGGGACACCCTGCTTCTTTACACCTAAAATGTATTTTTCTTTATTACGAAGAAGAATCAGCCCCTTATTTCCTTGTGGAAGGATATACAGTCAACCCTCAAAAGTAGTATGTTTGTAGTCTAATAACATGACCCCGCTTTAATTTTTTTCCTTTCCATTGGGACATCTTCTAACAATCTGAGAGAGCTAATCATAGTAATTGTTGAATCTTGAGCTTCACATGCCAAACATTTTCTCTCCAACTGGGTTATTTAGAGTCCGTTGAAGCTGGGAATAAATATATAAAGCTAAGTTATTTGAGGAGATTGGAGAATTTTCAGAAAATTTCTTTCACTTGGAAGCATGAAATTATATGCACTATAGTGGAAAGAAATCAAATCAATCAGCAGCTCAGAATCTCCCAGACTCTATAATCAGCAGGAGTTCAGCAATCTGTCACTGGGAAGGAAGCTGAGGTTTCATAAAAGAAGTACTCAGTACTGGAGTATAAAGAGACGGAGGCCTTGTCCTCTTGGAAATGCAGTTTTAGTTGCTGATGAGAGGTGTGCATAGAAGGAGAATACAGGTTTATTCAAGGAAAGCTAGAGGTGTGGGAATGATTACCCTGATAACTCAACTCCTCATCTCCTATTCTCTGCCAAAGAACTAGGGATGCCTCATATTTTTTTGAATAAAGTCCAGACCCCTTAGAGTAGAATATAATATTCTATAATATTCTTGACCTCATTCTTATCGCCCTCTTGAGCCCATTTTCATCACTTCCTTCCTTAGACCCAAGTTCAGCCATCTTAGCCAGATTCTACTTCTTATGGACTTCTGAATGCCATCTTTGCACCAGTGTGCCTGTTTCCTCCCTCATCACCTGGCAAACTCTGAGATTTCACCTCCTTCAAGCAATCTTCCTAACACCCTCCTTCATGGAAAAATGCCCAGGTCTGTGCTCACAGATACATTGCACAAAGATCTATTATAGCACATGCCATGTCAGATTTCCTGATCTTTCTTTTCACGGGACTGTGGATCTTTTGGTAATGAAGACTTTACTACCTGTTAGGGGATCCAAGCATGTAACAAAGAGCTCAGCACTTAGGTGCTCAAAAGTTACCTATAAATAATGAATGGACAAAGGAATATAGTGGTTTATGAAAAAAGGTTAGAATATGAAACAAGCTTTTATTTTTTATTATTTAAGACAGAGTCTATGTTGCCCTGACTAGAGTGCAGTAGTGTCATCATAGCTTACTGTAACCTCAAACTCATGGGCTTAAGTGATCCTCCTGTTTCAGTCTCCTGAGTAGCTGCGACTGTAGGCACCCACCACACTTGGCTAACTTCTCTCTCTCTCTCTTTTGAGATAGAAGGTCTTGCTCTTGTTCAAGCTGGTCTTAAATTCCTGACCTCAAGCAATTTTCTCACCTTGGTTTCCTGGAGTGCTGGGATTACAGGCATGAGCCACAGCATCTGGCATTGGAACAAGCTACTTAACTTAAAAAACCACACACACATACACCATCAGTTTCTCAAATGTTCAGGAAACTTGGCTGAAAGGTATCTACAAAATCAGGGAACACTGATGTCTGAAATGACTATAAAATCTAACCTTAAAGGAAAAAGGAAATGTTTCTATAATAAACCTAGAGCAAATGCCAATTTTTCTAATAGTTTTCTTATGATTTTCAAAAAATGTCCTTAAAGCACCAGGGTAGAAAGGGAGGCAAGAACATTCTTAAACTCCAAAAATCAGCTTGTTTCTCTCACAATCAGGTGGGTATCTAAGAGATGTCTCTTGGAGTGTATCAGCAATTAGGGAGCTAATGAAAAATTACCAATCAACAAAATCTATGACTATCCTGAGGGCAATGGAGTCACAAGCTGAGAGTACCACAGGCTTATTAAGAACAAATTATGCCCGAACATTTTGATAGCTTTTTTGATAGTGGATGCCCCGTTCCCAACACATTTGCTCCATTGGCTCTGCATTGCCTTCTAGATCAATTTAGAATGCCTTCTTTTAGTTGACCTTCAAGGCTCTCCAATATTTGGTTTATTACTTTGCTCTGCTTTTTTCACCTCCCTCTAATTCTCCTGCTATCCTCCTGCCTCTTTGCCTTTGCTCATCTGCTCTGATTCTGTGCGTACAAACTCTCACATGACTATGATTTTGCTCTTGCTATTTTCTCTACTCCCAAAGCCTGTTCCTTATCTAGGTTAACTAGCGAAATTTTATACCTCCTTCAAAGTCTGTCTCTGATGCAACCTATACTGTCCAGGCTAGCTTCTGACATCAGAGCTTATAGCTCACTCTCTGCTGTGAGCCTTGGACATGTATTTGTTATAAGCTAGAATTTATTTTTATCTATGTATTTCTCCTGTTAACATATGTATCAGAGTTGGTGGCTTACTCCTGGATATTCCGTTGTACACACATCTTTGTTAAGTTATAATTTATTTTTCATCTGTACATTTTTCCTATTAAGATGTGAACATAGTTAATAGAATGAAAATTCTACTAGGGTGGGGATCTCTGTCTGTCCTATTCACTAATGTTGCCTCCGCCCTGTAAACACACATAGCCTACCTCCCCACATGCACGCAAACCTTGATGAATTAATAAGTTCCCCCTAGTAAGACTGTGTCTTATGCAACACCAGAACAGATGACCTGACATACAATAGCTGCTCAGTAAATGACTATTTCATCGATGGGATGGTGTGACAAAGAAGGAAACCAATAAGAATAAATTGACTTGTTCTTTGAACAGCTTTTATGATACTAGCTCCCCTCTCTCACTAAAACCCTATTTGAAGAGTTATAATTTCTTGAAAATATTTATGGACACTCTTAACTTTTTTTCATTTTTCCATTTACAAATTTATTAAACTAGATGACAATGAAAAATTGCTTATTGTTTTTTTAAAGCTGTGTACCTAGTACAGAGACTTACTTAGGAATAATTAATCTTTGTAATCATAACTTTGAGGTAGGGCAATTTTCCTTAAATTTGCCTCTTCTTTTTAGCTAATTGTATGTTCACATTCAGTTTTAAGAAATAATTCTTTTGGGGGGACCTCTCCTAATGTGCATGATACAATGGCACACTTCAAAACTATTAAGAAACGAGTATAATTGTGATGGACGTGTCACTTAGTTCAATGTAAACATTTCACATAGTATATCAAAGCAGTACACTGAACCCCATAAATGAACCAATGTAAAAAATAAATATAAGAAAAAAGTAAACACAATTTATAAGAGAAGAATAAAAAGAAATATTTTGTGGTTCAAAAAAAAAAAAGAAAAAAGAAATAATTCTAAGAGATCCCTCTATGTTTCATCCATTTTCCCTAGTGGTGGCATCTTCTAATACTGCAATACAATATCACAACTGTGTATCTATATTGATATGGTCAAGATACAGCACATTTCTGTCACCATAAGAATCCCTCCTACAGCCACAGCAATGTCCTTTCTGCCAACACCTTCTTAACCAGTGGAGAACATCAATATCCATGTGTTCTGAATTTTGGTTTTCCATTTAGAGAATGCTACCTTAACAGAATCATACAGTGTGTGACCATTTGTGACTGGGTATTTTCACTCAGCATAGTTCTCTAGAGGCTCATACAGGTTGATCTTCAGTTTGTTTCTTTTAATTGCTGAGTTGTATTTCATGGTATAGGTTGCCAAGTCTGTTTAATCATCTTACCCATTGAAGGACATCCAGGTTGTTTCTAGATTTTGGCTGTTAGTAATAATGTTGCTATGTAAACAAGTTTTCTGTGTGAATAAATTTTAATTTCTTTGGAATAAATCTCCAGGAATGAAATGTCTGGGTCATATTATAGGTAACATATTTATGATTTTGTTGTTGTTGTTGTTGTTGTTGTTGTTTTATTCCTAAAGACATTGCTAAATTGGTTTCCTAGGTACACTCCCCATTCCCATCAGTAATGTATGAGTGAGTGATCTAAGTTTTTCACGTCCTCTACATAATTTGGTGGTTTCAGTATTTTCCTTTTTTTAGTCAGTCTGATAGACGTCTAATAATATATCATTGTGGTTTAATTTGCATTTTCCTAGCATCTTCTTTTATTTTGTTTTTATTAAATCATAACTGTGTACATTAATGCATTTATGGAGTTCAGTGTACTGATTTGATACACAATGTGAAATGCTTACATCAAACTGATTAACACACATCCATCACCTCGCTTACTTATTTGTTGTGGTAAGACAATTATACTCTTTTCTTAATAGTTTTGAAATGTACCATTGCATCATGAACATTAGGTGAGGTCACCCCCAATAACCACCCTCCTCCTGCCTTCCCCCCCCATCTCCTCTTCTCTTCTATTTTCTGGACTATAGTTATGTTTTACCATTTGTATGAATGTGTAGATGATTATGTATTGATTTCATAGTAGTATTGAGTACATTAGATACTTTTTTTTTCTTTTTTTACTATTCTGGAGATGCTTTACTAAGAAGAATATGTTCCAGCTACATCCAGGTAAACATAAAAGATGTAGTATTCCATTGTGTACATATACCACAATTTGTTAATCCATTCATAGGTCAATAGGCACTTGGGCTGTTTCTATGTCTTGGCAATTATGAATTGGGCTGCAATAAGCATTCTGGTGCAAATGTCCTTGTTGTAAAATGATTTTTGATCATCTGGGTATATACCTAGTTGAGGAATTGCAGGATAAAAATGGTAGGTCTCCTTTTAGATCCTTGAGGATTCTCCAAACTTCTTTCCAAAAAGGTCATATTAGTTTACATTCCCACCAGCAGTATAGAAGTGGTCATCTGTATATTTTCTTTATTAAAATGCTTTTTCAGGTATTTTGTCCATTTTCTATTTGCATTATTTGATTTTTAACTAATGAGTTTTAAGAGTTTTTAATAGGTGGGCAATTATGAAAATTTTGAGATACACAAAAATCAAGAAATGTGAACTCCACACAGATGGAAACAAATGAAGCCCTCCCAGCAACATCAATAAGCCAAAGCAAGTTGAAACTTGCATGGGTGAATCAGAAAGGATTCTGTCTACTATGTTTTGAAGAAGTGAAATGATGGATCATAACACTGTCTATCTCAAAACTTTCATGTGACCTACATAATAGTTTTAAAATAGTTCTATGTTGATTGTGGTTTACATATATTTTCTCCTACTTTGCAGCTTCTCTATCATTCTCTTAAGAGGATGTTTTGCAGAGTAAAGCTTTTTAATTTTGATGAAACCAAATTTGTTATTTTTTCTTTTATAGGTTACATTTTGGTAGCAAGTCTAAAAGGTATTTTGACTAGCCCTAGACCTCATAGATTTTCTCCTGCTTTTTTTCCCCTAAAAGTTTTCACAGTTTTATTTTTCATATTTAGATCTGTGATCCATTTTGAATGATTTTGTGTATGTGGTATGAGATTTAGGTCAAGGTTCTCTAAACAGAAAACTTCCAATTATTAAGGATAAATAAAGAACACTGTAAGTTATAATATAAATAAATCCAAAAGGCTTTCCTTCTTCTTTTGAGTTTTCTAAATTGTATTTGAGAGTTAAAGTGAAGGTAATAACACTGATGTTTTTCTAAATGCACATAGTGAACTTATTCAGGGCAACTGTATTGTGAAGGTGAGAGAGCAAAGTGATTTATAAAGAAATAAATTTTCTATATTTCATCTGAATTGGTGAAGTGATTTGTCTGCTTGTATTTTCTAATTTCCATTGGCTTAGTTTTCATGTCTTTTATTTATTTGTTCAAAGTTTCTACTTCTTTGATAGAGTTTTATACACTTTTCATGTTTCAAGTGTATTCATAATTGCTCTTTGAAGCATTTTATTATGGCTGCTCTATAATTTTTGACAGATATTTCTAATGTATTTGTTTTCTTGGTATTAGTATCGATTGATTGTGATTTAAAACTTAATTTAGAGATCCTCCTCATTTTGGATATGATAAGCAATTTTTGATTACAACTTGGATAAAATTTTATAGTATCTTATGGGACTCTGGAACTTATTTAAACCTTGTGCTATACCTGAATTTTTTTGACACTGTTTCAGAAAGGAAGGGAAAAGTAAACTGTCATTACTACTGGGTGGAAATAGAAGTCCACATTCTCTATTAGACCTATCTTAACCACTTGAGGCAGGAGTAAGATTCTACTTTCCTATGTGGTCTTCACAGACACTATGGTGGCTGGAGGTCACCTGTTAGCACCTGGGCAATGAGTATGTCCTGCCTCTTCATTAGGCTTCCTCTGATACTCCTTGCTGCTAGCAGAGAGGGAGAACTAGTCTGTGTTCTGGTCAAGTAAAGATGGCAGAACAGGCTCCCTTCATGGCCTCTACTGACACTAGGTGAAAGAGATGGAGCTTGTTATCTGCTACTGGGGATGAATGTCCCAGCTGCCTACTTGACCTCCTCTGACACCAACATAGTGGTAGTGCTGCTGTACTTCATCACAACCTCACGTCTATGGAAGCCCAGGCTTCCCACTTGGCCTTTGCTGGCATGGGCAAGTAAAGGGGGGACACTGGTTATTCTGTGGCATTTGGCTAGAGAGGAAAGTTGCTGTCTGAAAGTGCTCTGAATTTCTAGACTGGCTCTTTCGTGACCCTTTGTCTAGAAAGAGCAGGCTTTTGTTGGCTTTTTTTTTTTTTTGTCTGTACTTGTTGGCATTTTTGTTTCACCAACTTCTTTGGTTCCAAAGCTTAGATCCCTGAGGCTAAAATAAAATTTATGGAATTATCTATTATGTTGGTTGTCAGGTCACAAATTCCCAAGGTGGTCTGCCTTTTCCTCTTCAGATATTTTAGTCTCCCTATGTTTGTTTTACATATAATGCCCAGGGGTTTTAGTCATACTTAGCAAACAAAATCAAGTACAGTATATCTATTCCATCTTCCTAGAAGCAGAAGTTCCCTTTCTTTTTCTCTTTCCCCCATTCCTTATTATTATGAGTAATCTCATTTTGCAGATGAGGAAACCAAGGTATAAAAAGATTAAGTATCATATCCATGGTCAGACTGTGATTCAGTAGCAGAATCAGGACCTCTGATACCAGTCTGGATTTATAATTTGAATACATAGGTAAAGCCAATTTTTCAATCCTAATTAAGACTGTAAGTCTTACTGTAAGTCAGTAACAGGTCAGAGTATACAAGAATTATCAGCCCCATCAGCACTTGAGGGCTGGAACTGCTCTCTTGTTGGTGTTTATAAGCTATCCAGGGTTGTCCAAGGCTCTATTCCTACAACCATTGTTATGCTGACTCTTCTAGATACTAGCATTATGTCTTAGTTTCTGACTGGTTTTCAGTTCTTCTAATAGGATTAGAAGTTCATAAGACTCCTTATAACTAGGTCATCTTTGAAAAGTCTTTCCTCCCTATTACTGGAGCCCCCACCCCAATAACTGCCTGTGGTCCACCTCCAAGCCACAGATATTACCCAGTATCTCCCATTGATTTTACTGTGTTGAAAATCAAGATAGGGCTTCCTTGGGGATGAGGATCAGCCTAGCTCAAACCCCTGTTTGTTAAGCCCTGTGTACACAAATATTTGGCCTGTATTCTCACCACATTTCCCCTACAATGCTTTGGCTTGTACTCTGCTTGACCCTGGCTCCTCCTCTTGCCCCATAGTTCCTATAGATGAAGGCTTAGGGGACTACAGAATTGATATCATAGTGGTAAATACCTTTGACCACACGAACTATATATCATTTTTAGTTTTCTAATAGAATCATAGATTGTCAGTGCTGGAAGTAAAACTCTTTCATTTTATAGAAATAAAACTTAAATTAGTGGATTTAGGAGTGGGTATCTTATTCTGCAAAGTAACATACCTAAGGTATCCAAAAAATTAGTTAAAATCATAGCTAGAAAGTGGTGTTCATAATACCCACCAATCTTTTATTTTGCAATGTGGTCTCATTGACAGACTAGTTTTTTCTTTTAAAAAAAATACTACTGATATTTTGATATTTAAAGATACATAATAGTTGTACATATTTATGGCATTTACGTGAAATTCTGATATAAACATTAGAAAGGTAATGATTAAGTGAGGATAACTGGGGTATCTATCACCTCAAGGGCTTATTATTTCTTTGGGTTAGGAACATTCCAATTCTACTCTTCTAGGTATTTTGTAATATACAAGAAATCACTGTTAACTATAGACACCCTAATGTGCTAATGAACACCAGGTATTGTTCTTTCTGTCTAAGTATATTTTTGTTCTCAATCTTCTATACATATTCAGCATTAAAAATCTTGCCACAAATATTAAATATTATAATATTGCTTTATTGCAGTTATGTTAATATCACTTATCCTAAAGTATTTTTCCCCCATAAGTCAATGTAGTGAACAAGAGCAAGAGATAAAATTAGCCCTGAGTTTAAAGATTGACTCTTGCAAAGAAAAACAATGGAGGGTGGCGCCTGTGGCTCAAAGGAGTAAGGCGTTGGCCCCATAGGCTGGAGGTGGTGGGTTCAAACACAGCTCTGGCCAAACACTGTGAAAAATAAAAAATAAAAGAAAGAAAGAAAGAAAAACTATGGACACGGGGAAGATACAAGCACAGAATGATCTCTCTGGCAGCTGATCCTTTAAAATGGGATGGCCCATGTTGTGTTAACCTGGATGGATCTGGATAACATCCTCCTTAGTAAAGTATCATGAGAATGGAAAAACAAGGATCCAATGTACTCAATGCTAATGTGAAACCAGTAGACGAACAACTACATGCCCACTGGAGAGAAAAACACAAGCACATTCAAGTAAGGAGGGAGGGCGAGGGTGGGGCTTTGGTGTGTTCTCCCCTAACTGGCACATATAAGGTATATGGCACACCCCCTGGATGAAAGGCTCAACTACAACTTGGACTTTACCTGACAAATGCAAACACTGTAACCTAATCGTTTGCACCCTTATATCAATCCGAAATAAAAATTAAAAAAAAAAAAAGATTGACTCTTACACTGATCTCAGATACTTACACTCTAAACTGTAGTTTTCTTTTTTAAAAAATTTTAAAAATGTTTTCATTTTTGTAATTTCAGATTAATGTGGGGCACATGCAATTAGGTTACATTGTTTCATTTGTAAGGTAAAGTCCAAGTTGTAGTTGGGCCCTTCACCCAGAAAGTGTGCCATACACCCAAACAATGTCCCCTTGGGGAGAAACTTGTGACTCCCCTTTCTCCTTCTTGAATTTTATTGAGTTTTCTTATACTGATCACAAGTTTGCTCATCTAATAAATGAGAATGATAACAGCACCTACTGATAGGTAGGTTGTTAAGAATTAAATGAAACATCCTAAAGTATTTATCATAACATTTGCAACTTATTATGTATTAAATATAAAGAATCTAGTGGCAATGATGTCATACATGTTTGAAATAGTTGGCTATTTTAAACTGCACATGAACTTTATGGACACCCTGTGTTTTATCCCAATCATTAACCAAGAGATAGTTTGGGAAAATAATTTTCTCTCCATATTGCAGATAAGAAAATACCTATATTTAATATGCACACATGATGTGTTATACACCTTTTGGGGGCAGGACACAATGATAAGAGGGACTTTACCTAACAAATGCAATCAATGTAACCTGGTTCTTTGTACTGTCAAGGAATCCTCAACAATAAAAGATAAATAAATAAAAAATAAATATAAATATGCAGCCTCTGCACATGCTCGCTCTTAGTTTCTATCCAAACTCTCCATGTGCTCAATTGTATTATTCCCATTTTAGGGATGTCAACAACAGATAACTTTGTAAGGCCAGTGAGTGACCATGAGAACGGAAGCTCCATGAAGACAGGGACTTTGAATGCTTCTGCATCTTTATACCCAAACACTGCATTGCATGTAGCAACCACCAAGAAATATTTATTGAATAAAAAGCAAATTAATAAAATTATTCTGAAGCAATATGTAGGATCACATGAGCACAAAGATCTATTGCTGTCTATAATCTGCCACCATTGTTCTTTATCTAATAGTTTTTTCCTACTGATGTTTTATATTATTGAGGGAGTACTTTAACCAATGAGAGTGCCTATAATTTGTAATTTGCTATAATAAATTTTTGGCCTTTAACAGATGCCTGACAACTGTACTATACTGTGTTGTAAATTTCATTATTATAAGACAGATGTGTGCCCTTTCTCACAAAGCTGAGAGACTTGTGAACTTTTACTGTAAATTGCATCTCGGGTTCATAAATGGACATTTTTACTAAGTGTGTGTGTGCTATGGGTGTGTTTAAATCACTTGGTGAGCACAAGAACATTTAATTGAAGTACATAGCAAAATTGATACATCTCCAAATATATTCCATCAACCCAATTTCATAACTCTGTAATGTAGTTATCATAAATAAAGCAAAAAAAATAAGGAGTAAAACTTGGATTTTGTCACTTGATGATGACTGTCAAATGTAAAGCATTTATGTATCACCCAGGAATTACATTCTTTTTGAGAAAGGTTCTGAGTAAAGATAATTTAACCCCATGATTTGCTAAAGACAGATTCAAATCTCGACCACACCATCATTGTGTGATTTTGAGCAAGTTATTTTGCTTTTTTTCCTCTTTTCATATGAAAATTCAGAATGATGATGATGAAAATAAATAACAACTAGCACACTCCTGGAACCTACTATGTCAGGTAATCCCTTTCAGTAAAGACTCATTTATTATTTATAACAATGGTCTGAAGTAGACTCTCTTTTCCTTTCCAATTTAGAGATATATGCCTCACAGGTGGAATTAAACAGTTAACTATATATGGAAAAGGTTGTGCAATTAGTGAAGTGCTGTTATTAGCTACCACAGCTTCTTTGGATCACATTGACACAGACTATGACAATTTTTATACAGGATCTTATAGGCAGACCTGGTTTTAAAGTTGGGTGTCACTGCTTATTATCTTCTAACCTTACACAGCATACTTACGCTTTCTAGGTCTTAGATTTCTCTTCTGTAAAATGGACATGGCAATTCATAAGACTATTTTGAGGATTCACTAAGATGATGCTAAGTTCCATGCATATTTTCTTAGCAATTATTAACTATAATGATGATAATAATGATGGTAAGAATCAAAGTATTTATTGGGAAAGTATAGTGGGATATTAGAAATGGTGATAGCACCTTGAGTTACTTACATGGCATCAAGGCCATTTCAATGCACAGAAGTTTTTCTGTACATATCCTACTACTCTTAATTACTGTGCCAGTATGTGACTAAAGTGCATCTTATATTCATTTCTTGTAGCTCCAAGTCCAGTTAGCTCTATTTCATTTTGCTTTCCATTAAATCCATGAAGCTTAACAAAGTTAAATGATCTGTTAGTGTCATATGTGTGAGTCTCTTTAAATTATAATGTTCTAGATTTCAAGAAAAACTAATTATTTACTAGATATACCTGAAAGACAAGAGATTACAGAATACTTAACACACTGATGATATAAGTCTATGCACAGGAGAAGATTTATTCCAGACACTAAGCACATTCATCAATGTAAAAATGTAACAGCTTATAACAGGTAGAAGAGGCTGGGCATATTTACTCTACCTCCATTTAGAAGTCTTACATGAGTCCTAAAACAAGACTTATTATTTTTCTCCCCAAACTCACTTGTCCTGCTGCATTCTAACCTTAGTAAATGATTTCCATGGTCTCAACCAAAATTGTCAACGCCGTGTTTGATTCCTGTCCCTCTTTCATGCCTCATTTCTAAAACCTTTCATGAGCTCCTTTGTCTCAGACTCATTTGCCGTTCTCTGTTCCACTATGCTTCTAGTCTTGGCTCTTATTGCTTCTCACCTGGACTATTACAGCAGAATTTTAATTGAGCATTTACCCCTTCAAGTCCATTTAATATCCTACAACTAAAAGTATCTTAATTGTAAAAGGCAAATCTTATCAATGCACTTCCTCTCTTAAAAAATCGTCAGTGATTTCTAGTGTCCCTACAATAATGTCAAACTTTCTAATATAGTCCCTGACCTGAACTTTGCCTGCATCTCACACCATCTGAAACTTCTTGCTTTACTTTACTTATTTCCCTCTTAAAACACAACACAACATTCTAGATACAATGATTATCCTTCACTTTTCAGTAGTGCCAATGTTCTCTTTTGACCTCTGAGTCTTTAAAATGGTCTTTCTTCTGCCTTGAACAGTTTTCTTCCCATCTTTCATTATCTAGGTAATTCCTGTCCAACCTCAGAATCTCAGGTTAACCATGACTTCCAATAAACCTTTTGAAAACCTCCAGCCAGATTACGTGACCCGCCTATTGCCTGCATAGCACTGCCTATGCACCCTCATTCCAGCACTCACATTACTGAACTATAATTCCCTTTCCTTTTCTGTGTTGCCTAGTAGACTCAGTTCTTTGAGCATAGATTCTATGTCTGATTTGTAATTGTATACTCAGGCCCCCTCTTCAAACAAGGCTTAGATTAGAAGCTCAGTATGGATTTGTTAAATGCATGTATGCATAAATTAATAAACTCAGAACTGAAAAAATTCATCCATAAAAACAAAGCAACGTAAAGGGTAAAATGGCAAGTAATTTTAGATATAGTCAGGGAGGAAGACCTAAAGATGTCTGTCATTTGAGCAAAGATCTCAAAGGGAAAAGCGAGCCATCTGGATATCTAGGTTAGAGCCTTACAAACAGAGGGAATTAGGCAGAGCTTTTGAGGTTTGAGGGAATAGTAAGGAGGCTATGACAGCTAAAACAGAAAGGAGAGTGGTAGATCATGTAGAAATTTTCAGGCTAAGATAAACTTGGGTTTTATTCTGAATGCACATGAAGCAATTGGAGGGTTTTAGTAAAGAATGCCTGAATAGGAACTAACATTTATTTCTCAAATACACATCACAGCAAAGCATATTTAAAAACTATTCTTGGATTTTTTAAATGAATTTATTTGTTTTTTTTTTTTGGTTTTTTTGTTTTTTTATTGAATCATAGCTGTGTACAATAATTCAATCATGGGGTACAGTGTGCAGGCTTCAGATACAATCGGAGATATTTTCATCAACCTGATTGCGATAACATTCAAGAGACTTTCTCATTTACCATGTGAGAACATTTTTGATCCGTATTTAGAAGTTTTCTCCTAACCCTTCAAATATGCACCACAGGAGTGAACCTGCCCATTATCCTCTCTCCCCCCACCCTC